>JAHDVE020007571.1:0-45715 GCA_022606495.2 Halesus radiatus
TTCACTAAACATAGCAAAAGCCATTTAAAGCAGTGTTTAGAGAACCAATTCAATCAACAAAAAGGTAATGAAAATAAATGCCAAACATAAACATAACAGTTAACATTACACTGCCTAAAAAGTACAGAGTGGAAATGTACGTTATCTTTTGACTCGATGGCTTAAACTTTCAAGGGGCTTTAAGCTTCTCTCAGTGACATTTAAATATCACTGTATTTGGAACAACCCTAAATGACTTTGAAATTAAATCTAATTTGGCTAAAATAATACGCGACCGAGTTCCGAAACATTCTGCCAGAACGTAGAAATACTGGAAACTGAAACAATTGTGTGTATGTTCATTCTAAGAGTTATTTTATGTTAAGTTCTTGGCGGGTTAAGACTCATTTGTAACTAAGTTAAGGTGCTTCAAGACACGTCAGAGATGATTGTTATACTAGTTGTTTGTCGGTGTACAACCAAGTGAAACTTTGTCTTAAACGTTCCAGTAATTTATGCCTGAGGTGGGTGAATATGAAATGCTGTGTAGTAGATATTTTTATGTTGCTAATCGCTCGTTTCATTCAATCAGTTTCGATCACTAAACGGAACCGCTACAAAGTTTTAGGATGTTTCAATCAGAAAGAGAGATGGTATCTACTGTTTTTTTTAGCAAGTAACGGGGAGGACTTAACCCCTTTGTCTTGCAAACTGTAGTAATGTCACCTGATGGATTCTTTTAATACCCGACGAGCGGACTGCCTTAGGGTTTAAGGCAATGCAATGGGAAGTAATGCAAAATCATGTGTTTTCGTTATTTCTAATTTTGAAACTGTCAATTCATGGTGGAATTCCATATTAAAATGATTTTTTTTATTAAAAAACCTTTATTCCACATATTTATTTTCGACCGGATCGTTTTCACCCTATCACGGGAATCGTCAGACTGGCACAATGAATATTAAATCTATGGTATATATAGCATCGATGTCGGGAGGGAGTTCTCCTGTTTTCTAATATAATTTTTATTTATGACTTGAAAATTTATTTATTGCTGACGGTACCATTAGTTAATAATAGAAAGTGTAATACAGCATTTTATATGTCAGTACGAAAACAGTGTGCAATATAGTTGTGAATGGTGAATACTTGGAGCAGGTCGATGAGTTCGTATATCTGGGAAGTATGTTTACGAGAGGTGGAAAGACTGATAGGGATATTGAAAGAAAAGTGAATGCAAGAAACTCCATTAACGGAAGACTGAATGCGGCTAACGCTAACAAAAAGTTGTCCAAAGAAGCAAAGCTAGCAATCCACAATGGAGTGCTGATACCAACCCTGATGTATGGCAGGGAGGCATGGAACTGGCAGAGTACGGATGAAAATAGACTGAATACTGTAGAAATGAAATCTCTGAGGCGAATGTGTGGTAAAACCATGTATGATCGTATGAAAAATGTTGAGATTCATAAATAATGCAAGGCTGATGTAAGCGTAATGAGTAAGATCAAGAAAGGGACGCTTAGATGGTTTGGGCATGCAGAGCGAACAAACGAAGAAAGGAGTGTAAGGAGAATATATGACGCGAATATGAATGGAAGAAGAAGTCGGGGACGCCCGAGGAAGACATGACACGATCAAATTAATCAAATACTTGAGTCGGGCCATGTCAGAAGTCGGAATAATAGAAGAAAATGTATGAGACGATGTATGAATGCGAATGAAGCAAGAAGTGTATGCCAAGATCGAGTTGTTTGGCTGTGCGTCCTCTCTGCCTAACCCTGAAGTGAAACAGCGTGTTAGTTAGTTAGGTATGTCATTCGATGAATGACAAATGTCATCCAAGAGAAACGGAACAGCAGTTAATCAAGAAGTCTTTAAACCAAAGGATTAGGAAAATGTCTTATACTTAAAAAAAAACCTAAATGGGCCTCCAAACGATTATTGGTGGAAACACGTCCTTAATAAAGACTGTACAGAAGTGCAATGCATAGTTGTACAGCAAACGAAAGAATATACTTATCGTAAATAAAATATCTTACTGAACAAGAGGTAGGTACTTTTGTACGAAGGGAAGTACGAAAATTTTATTTTTCGTACTTCTAAGTTTCTGGTCAAACATCACAGAGGGCGCTTTGCAAAATAATTTAATAAAAACTTACCATCGAACGATACTTCGACACAAGAAATAAATGAATACAACGAAACAGATGTCTCGGATGTGAATGCTGTGACAGAAATTCGACTATGGTAAGAAAGTAAGTCACTATTTTCGCAGGATCAATTTGAACAACTTTAACTGAATTTTTTAAACAAAATTATTTTGAGGTCGCCTTTTATTTTCATGAATAAAATTAAACTTTTTTTTAAATTTACTCTTTTTCATAAGAAGCAATCACTTTGTGGTTTGACATCATGTTAAATATAACAAACACTTTGTTATAAACCACAAAGTTAAGGTATTTTTAAGCCAACCGGTTTCGCTTAGATGAAGCTTCGTCAAGGCAAATATTTATTTATTTATTTACGCCCATTACAGGCTTTTACATGGACATTTACAAATAATATTGAAAATGAAGATATGTATTATAATAGATAATATAAAAATAAGGGACATAATTTGACAATTTTATCCTAGTTAAATAGTTTCAAATAGGCTAGCTCTACTCGATGAAAAAAACCCTACTAATGTATGCTTATACTGTAATCGTTCCCCAGATGTTGAATCCGTCGCATAGGGGAATAATATTGCGACGCTGAAGTTGAATTGTCACAATGAATGGTAGGCACTGTCTTGTCCTACCAGATAAATGAAAAGCAATGAAATATAACAGATCAGGGGTATAAAACATTGAATGAACAATCTTAAACAAACATCTTAAATTGCAAATAATTCAAATACAATAACAAAAGAAAATAATACAGAGTTATCGTATATACACGCACAGAAAAAGAGTGAGAGGGAATATATTATTTTCTTTTGTTATTATATTTGCCCTGATGAAGCTTGATCTAAGCGACACCTTTTGGCGTAAAAATACAGTAAATTAGTAGTTTGTAGTAATGGTGGGCGAAGCGGCTCGATGATCCGGATCACTCACTACAGGTTCGCTTATCCAGCTCGATTGAACGACGGTTCGCGTCTCCCCGCACCATGCCCTCTCCCTCGCTCCCTTGGCCCTCCTAAAGACGTCCTTAAGACGCTCTTACACGATACTTTTTTTGTCCAGTTTTCATGTGGATTGTCTTTACAGCTCTCTGATTTAGTGATCCGGATCACTAAACCGAGCCGCTTCGCCCACCGCTAGTTTGTAGTGTTTGTTTTATTAATTGTTTTTGTGTTTAATTCATAGAACTATATTTATTTTTTTAATTTAATTTAAATCCAATTTAATAATGTTATTATTAACTTCTGCAAGTATTTTTAGTTTTTTATTATTGTGACAGCTGTTTCGGCGTTCAAGGTCATTGTCAAACTGCGGTTAATCCACATTGTGACTTATTTATATGAATTTATTCGATCCCACCCCATTCTAATTTGGACGGGTTTTTAAAAATAATGATTTTTTATCGGTATAACCAATTTAATTATTAAAAAAATTCTGAATTCTGTGAGGTTTTAGGAGAAAAAAAAAGAGTTTGTTTTATTTAATAAATGTTACAGCTAATTTTATTTGGGTCTTTATAGAACAATTTGTACTGAAATAACAACTCCAATTGATGTAAAGTCCATAAGCCTAAACAATCCAAGTGTAAACTTAAAACCCTTACTTACGTCTAAAGCCTTAAATGTAACTTAATATTTAACTTGGTCACTTTAATTTGATTAAAAACAGATTTAATACACCTTTACAGTATTGCTTATAATCATGGCGAATTATTAATTCATTAGCACAATAAATAAACTTGCTCAAGGTGAGTTTGGCCTTTCGAAACTAATTTGCGTTTTTATTAAAAACCTGGTTATTTATAGGCAAATGAAATTAGACCTTTTTTTACCTGAACCATAGATTAATAAAATGCTAGAAAGTCTCTGTAAAAAATCTGAGATTACTATAGTCTCTTGGACTCTTTTTAATGGAAAAAAATCGAGATGAGATGCAATGGGAAGTAATGCAATGTCGTGTGTTTTCAAAATGTAGGATTAATGATTCCTAAGCATACAAACAAATATGGACAAAGAACTTTAGATCACATGATTCCTAGCTGTTTAAATATGTTACCGGCTGAAATAAAAAATAAAAACTGTATTAAAACAAAACAATTAATAAATATATTGAAAACTTGGCTAGCTGAAAGAAGATATTTATTTGTATTAGATAATAAGGAAATATTATTCTATGTATGATTTATTGTTGTCGTTAATGTTTTTATTTCATTTTTTTTATATATTTTTGTAGAAATATTTTTGAGGAAGATTCTTGAGAAATATTTACATTTTAAGTTTGTTACATATGTTTTGTACCCTTAACTGTATATTTTGAGTTGTGAATAACAAGCTCCCGTTAACTACAAAAAAGTAGTTTATCGGGACTTTTTTGCATTGTATTCTTCTCTTTCATCGTTTTGAGAATTTAATGGCCTAGAAAAATCATAGATGATTTAATTAAATACTGCAAATAGAACACACCTCGGCCTTTCGTTCAACCGGCCCCTTTTTTATGTGTCTTTTTATAAGCCTAGTTAAAATAAAGTATCAGACCTAAAAAAATGTTTAAAGCGCAAAATCTCCTACTTATGAACCCTTTTTCCGAGATTGTCGTACTGTTCATTGTGACATTTGAATATGAACGTCAAAAAAAATTTATATTTCTGCCTGACCTGTACAAAATAAAATAAAACACGCATTTGATGATGTTTTTCTTTGAGAAAAAGGAAGCATGCGGCCGATGTTAAGCAGGAATTTCAACCTTGTCGCCACCTGCATAAGGAGCGGGTGATTTTATTGAAATTTTTGCAAGTGGATCGCCTTAAACAATCAAATCAAATACTAAGTGAAGGGTATTTATGAGTCAACGTATGAATATGGAAAAAGCAAAGAGTTTGTGAGAAGACAGAGTTGTGTGGTATTCAACCATCTCTGTCTAGTGCCTATCATTGGGGGGAAACAACGAGAGGCAGTTAGCTTGAAAATTGTTCTCCTTAGAGACACAGACAGGAAATTTAAGAAATATGATTGCATTATAATTTTTTTATTTAATGTAAATCAAATCTAATAACGTCGTTATTAAGTTCTGCAAGTATTTAAATTTTAAATTGTTGTTGCAGCTGTTTCGGCATTCAAAACCATTTTCAAACTGTCGTTGGGCCACATTTCGACGACTTACTTACATGATTTTAGAATGGATCGTTACTGCGACTCGTTCTTGAGTTCAACAGCCCGGCTGTGAAACGATTTTCCGGTCTCTGTGTTTCCAACCTCGTACATCTTGGATCTCTTCAAGGCTCATTTTCACTCCTTCTCCTCAAAAAGACCCTCCACACAGCATCCTCATACAAAACAATTTTTTCAAATCAAATCAGAAATACGATTTTTTCATTAAACTCGGTGTTTTATGAAAAACTTAAATTATAGACATTTTTTTATTTATTTCTTCTCGGTGTTTAAAAAAAAAGCTTTCAAGGTATTTCTTCAGGATATTCACCATTTAAAATATATTTTGTAAAAAAGGTTAAATTTCTAATTTGATTTTGATATATGCGAAATCCTATGTAAATTTTGAAAATGCGTAATAAATATTTTCTTTTCAAAAACATTACTTTTAACGTATTGTTTTATAATATTATCATTACATATGTGGAATAAACAAATAATCCGACTCCAGCGCCCCCCCCCCCCTTGGAGCGTGATAATCAACACCTAAAAAGCTATAGCTTTGCTTGGTGAAGGAGCAATGCACGCCACTGAATTTTAGGTAAAATATATAGCAACAGGAGCCCGACAGATAAAAATCTTAGTGTTAGAGTCATTTTCCGGTGCTAATATTTTAGCAACAATTTATTACAAGGAGTACGATAAGCTCCAACGCCGCTCTACGACCGATCCGATGGAATTATTACCATTGGGGAAGATTAATCGACTGTCCTGGCGAACTAACGGCCGTTCTTCCCAACCCTACTGAGCAACTGTTGAGCCGATATTTTGCCTAAACACTGCTAAAATGCACAAATACACTCTTCTTCCCAGCGAAAGTCTCGATCAAACTTACGATCAATTTAGGATATCGATTTTTGTGGATTAAGGTCCCCTCAACTAGGTATAAAAAGTGTCAACAGGGTGACCAAACGTCACCGAAATGTCAAATGTCATTATTAATTTACGATCTATTTTACGCGATTCAAATATTGAATGACTAGGATTTATTTCCGTTTTTGAATTTCATAACATGTTTTGGTATGTTTTAAATAAAACTGACGAGAACCTAACTTATTTTACTTATTATAAGCTACGTTTTGTCTTGTTTTTCACGGGGGAGAAACTTCAAACGTTAAATGTACGAAACGAATAATGTACTTTTAATGGTTTATGTATTAGTTTTTAAAACAATTGTGTATTGATAATAAATACAATATAAACTCATCTCCGTTAATTTTAAATTAAAAGTTTTTACTTTAATGTCACTTTATTATCTATAAAAGTGGGCGGTTACTATTTTATCGTGTATGAAAGTGGGCGGGCACTATTTTATAGTGGGCGGGCACCTCCATAGACTATTTAGTATAAAAAATGCTTGTAAACAGGCAAACAGAGTGAATACTTAACAAAGCATTTGGCTGATCGGTGACTCAGATTGATCATTCGTAGCTTTGCTGAAGAGCTGTATAGTTTCGTGTCTACACATTTATTATTTTTAAAGTAATACATATCGTGTTGCTTTGATATTTTGCATAAACCACTTTTTTTATTCATTGGAAAAGGATATGATGACAACTTTAAATAGCACGAATGCAAATTTAATGGCATTGTTTGTTGGAAGCATATCATATGGAAAAACACAAGAAATACGATATGGGATAGTTTTGTGATCCATAAGTCTGGCCATTCGGGCCTAAAATTTCTAATACAACAAAATTATTTCGTAATCAATCGTCGTTAATTTCAATGAGATTTATAAGATCTTTATTTACACCACTGTTTAATAAATAAATATCAACATGTTTCCGAAGCAAAATAATTACACATTTATTGAAAAAATCATTTATTACATTTCAATCAAATGGAATGGCAATATACAATCAGGCGGTGTAAGAGAGACTGAGAACTGTATTTGCTGTATATTCATTGGCTCTGTCGGGGCTAGAACAAAAAGGTACTATGTTAAAGGCACGCCAGATTCCATTTAAATCGACGTGTCATTTACTTCCAGTGTGTATTTTCTATTCTATGGTTGGGAGAGTCGAAATATAGGAAAGCTGAGGGATTCAACAATTTAAATTTAAAAAAAAAAACATTTTCAAGTCTTGATTGTTTTAATGCGAAAAGCTTTTCTTGAGAATGAAAACGTCGCCCTTAAACATTTGTTCTGGAGAATCGCCAAAATCGAATCAAGATCACCGAACACTACTGACACATTTAGAAAATAGATTGTCAGATCTGAAATGTTTAAAATTGGTATTGCGGTCAGGATGCTGTGAACGACATTGGTTTGAATTTGAAGCCAGCTGATGTCATGATCCCATCGCATCCCCAATTCTGGGAAATGTTATGGAATTGTAGGAAAAGGGTCGGATGTCGGAAACTTATGTGATCCCGACATGTGGATATTCAGATCTAGACGACCTTAGAGGCATAACGGTAAACGCATTTGACATATTAAAATACATTAACATATATTGTACACGTGTTGTTATACAATATTCCATACGAAAATTACACACCCGAAATTGTGCGGTTTCGCATATAAAGACTGTTGTGGGCTGTAAATAACAACGAACAATAATAATGATGGCTTTCGTTGATTGTAATAAGGGATGATTTTATGGTTTTAAAGAAGCTAGGATAACCAAATACTAACTGAATAATATAGAGACCGAACATGCTCCTCGAAAGTAGTTTTTACTTCTCCGGACAAAAGAGCACCCCAAGCCATCACTGTCAGATCACTGCGTTCCATTTTGTGTTTGGTTTAGGAAGGTAAGGACTGGATAAATGGAAATTAAGGTAGGAACCAAACACACTATCATTTCAGAACCTAACACATGTATTTTCAGAAAATTACAAAAGAGTTTCACTGCCCCGATTCGGTGAGAGTATGTTCCCTACGAATCATATAAAAATGTATGACCAATGTAAAACAGAGAAGAGACAGTGAGGAAGGTTAATAAATACAGCGTTTTTACATTAACTCCGCGCAGGATGCCCCGAGGAAAATAATTTCCTTCAGCCCTTACGACATTTTTGGGGATGCTTATGGACAGTGGCGTGCAGTGCCCACCCTAAGAAAAACGTACCATACAAATTTTCAATAAAGATATCATGAGAATGTGGTTGGTTCCTACCTTAATTTCTATTTAATAAATCCCTACTTTCCCTAACCAAAACAATTATTTTTTTATGGCAATATTGTAATGTGACCGTTTGCAGTGTATGCTCTTGTTTGACCAGAAATAACACTAATTTCGAAGAAACAGGTAGTTTGTCTGAATGGAAATTATTCGGTGAGTGCTTGGTTAATCCTTGCTCCTTTCCAACATTAATCTAGCCTATATTTCATCCAAATTTATCAATTAATTTCGTCGCAAGTTGTTATAGTTCATTTAAAGGTTGACGGCCTCCATGGTCGAGGGGTAAGGCTCTCGACTACGAATCCGAAGGTCGCGGGTTCAAATCCTAGCGTGCGCGAGTAAATTTTATTTAATTAATTTGTGTTGTTTCACAATTAAATCATTTAAAAATAATATAAAGTATATTTGCGCACGTTCCAGAGTGGAAGATACTCTCAGCATCGCACTGGTGAAAGACCGCCATTCTGAATTGAAACTTTGCTTGAAATGGCTTTTAGCCGTGTTTGGTGACCAGATCTGAATATCCAGGTATTTCCCCACCTTCCTCTTCCCCTTCTCCTTCCAGTCCCCAATACCTTCAGCCTCACAACAGCCTCCAATTGGGAATGCCATAGTCTCACTAGTTCCAGACGGTTGGGAGCAGTTGGGACTCTTGTGCGGTATTCATGTAAAAAAAATATATATATATATTCAAAGATGCACAATTTTGTGGGTAGTTTCGGGTATAACAGAAGAAAATGTTTTTTTTTTATGCGACGAACATTAGATCGAATGGTATTTTTTCATGAATATCGTAAGGAATATACACTTATTTAATTAAGTTGACCACAACAATCAACGGAAAATGATAATGAAATGATTTCAAATATTTAATGCAAAATTCATACCAGACCTTGAAAAACTACACAGCCAAAACTACACATGGTTATAGACCAATGCACACCATTGTCTATGGGGGGTATTTTCACGAAAGAAAGGAGGGGAAGTTCTGGGAAGGAAAAGGGCGTGAGGTTTGGGTAGGAATCTGATTGTCAGTGTGTCCAGGAGTGACGGGCGTATTAATCCCTTAAACTATAAAAAAGAAAAAAGTTTATTCCAAGACATCCTCAGGAAAATAATTTAATTTTGCGATAAAATTTGTCCCAATTTGCGTCAAGTAAGAATAGAGAGGGAGAAGTGGAAGATTGAGAAGTACCTAACCGTTAAGATCGGTTCACTTTACAAAACTAAAACCATTTCGAGCAAGGTTTCGATTCTGAATGGCGCTATTGGCGGACAGAACAAGTCCAAACTTAAAAAGACATACAAACTTCAGTAAACACGAATTTGCAATTCGCAGGGTTTAACACCAGCGACGTCTGGGCCCAGAGCCAAGGATCTTACCGCTGTCAACCAGGTCACAAATAAGTAAGTAGTCAGTATACAAATGTCGCAGTTTCAAAGGCTCTGCGGTTTCGCGGAGGTATTCAAGGAATTTAAAAGAGTAAATACACCCCACTCGCAAAAAACGCGAACCCTAACAAGACAACAAAATAAAAGAATAACGCAAGTTTCAAGAAACTTGCCAAGTAAGGTAGCTAGCTCTACAGTCAGCTGCTACTTTGTACGAATTATTTCTTTATAAAAAATAGACATATTTGGATCCACCGCTTAATTATCACTTACACAACGACCTTGGGGTGATTTATCACAAAAACGGCGCTGTAGAAATTATGCTTCTTGTATGCATTAATAGTATCTAACATATGAGCGTAAATGGGAAATATATATAAAATACCAGAGTAAAATTTAACTGGGAATTATATCGCGGACATCCAAGGCGAACTCTAAGGAGGGTAATTACCCTGATGTGTACCTATGATAACATAATAAAATATTTTAAAATATATCTGGTTACCCGTAGTTCATGTAACTACAGGACAAAAACTGCATTTTTATTTTATTTTATTTTTATAAGGCATTACTTTCGCTATCAAATCAATTATTGACATGCAAGAATTCACAACTTCATAACATTATTTTAAAAAATCCCGTGTAAGTCCGGGTATACATCAGCTAGTACATTAACTAACTAACTAACTAACCATCACGCCGTTTCCCCGCTGGGGTAGGCAGAGAGGACGGACCGCCAAACAACTCGATCTTGGCATACACTTCTTGCTTCATTCACTTTCATATAACGTCTCATACATTCTCTTCTGTTATTCCGACTTCTGACATGGCCCGACTCAAGTATTTGATTCACGTGCCATGTCTTCCTCGGACGTCCCGGGCTTCTTCTTCCATTCACATTCGCGTCATATATTCTCCTTACACTCCTCTCTTCGTTCATTCGCTCTACATGCTCGAACCATCTAAGCGTCCCTTTCTTGATCTTGCTCACTACGCTTAAATCAGCCTTGCATTCTTTACGAATCTCAACATTATAAAAAATATTAATTAATACAAAATTAAAAACGTTCATGGTGGATATCTGATGGTATCCCGTCTCCAGGGAGCCATCAGGGGGGATTCCATCCAGGCAGTAATGATGGTATTCTTGGATTGACGTACTGTGCACCACAAGCTAAAAAATCATCAAAATGAGAAAGAAACCAGAGTAGAAACAGAGAAACGTAACGTTGACTTTAATTCGAATAAAGTGATGTATACAAAAAATATTTACATTTTCCACCGCAAAGTTACGAATATAATCATATTTATTTTAGAAAAATGTTAAAACAGGGACATCAATCCACTTAACCCAAATTTCAGCACAAGCAAATCCGGGGAAAAATAAAACAAAACACTTCTCGCATTCAAAAATGTACGGCGGCGAATAAACTATGTGATACTACGTCAAGTGATATGTAGAAGTGCTATGCGTTTATGTTTTTATTACGGGAAGACACATCGCCAGTTTTGATGGCCGTGTACATCTCGATAGGGCTATTAAGTTTCGAGGGCATAGTTGTCCGTGCCAGACTATGCAGTCAAAGTAAAATCAACATAGGAAATGGAACAGGATGCTAAGAAATACATATGCAACGACTATTTTTTTAAAACTCGTTAATTGCGTTTTATAAAACATGAGATTTTTAAACTACATTTTTTACGTGAATGTCGCACAAGAGTCCTAACTGCTCCCTGTCCGGAGCCAGCGGGATTATGGTATCTACAATTCACAGTATGTTGCGAGGATCAAGCGATCGGGGGAGGAAATAAGATGGGGAAGAGGGGTGTTGGGAAAAATCTTGCTATTCAGTTTTGGCCAACAAATACTAATAAAGCCATTTCAAGAAACGTATCGATTCTGAATGGTAATCTTTTACCAGGACGATACTGAGAGTATCCACCACTCAAAAATTACCTTTCCGACGCTGTAACTCGTTATATATAGCATATGGTTCAACATAAAATGTAAACAATTTTAACTTTTTAGTTTGTCTTATACAATTTTATTGTAGAATAAAGACACCTTTCATCCAAGATGGCGAATAACGCGAAGGTCACCCAAAATCGAAAACTTGGATATTTTTCAGGGTTCCTCCCTCTACAATATAAAATCAAAAATCATTTACCTTACCTTTTGAATGGCAAAAACACGCTAACTGGACTAATAATAAGTACACAAGCTTTTTAAAAATAAAATAAAAACACGAAAAATGTAATTTATGATGCGCAACTGGTTGGAAAAGGTCTGGAACGCATCAGGAAGACATGGCAAGTTAAGCAAATACTCGAGTCGGGACACGTCATACGAGCTGTTACATCACATTAGCCCACTGCGGGGATATCGCGTGATAATATTTTAAAAAATATATGTATCTCCGGGGGTTATTTTTGTAAGGGGAGGTATTATCACGTGGAGAATAAAAAAAACACCTCGTACTCTGGTATTACTCAAACATTTTTGATTATATTCATCTTGTTTTCGCAAAGCTTAAAAATAAAACGCAATAAACATGAATACAATCCTTCGTTACGATCCGCGTCGGCTCTTATTGCATGATTTATCAGAGACGTTATTTACGTTTTTCAGTAACCCAGTACCCAGTATCGCGGAAAATGCGAGGGCGTCGGAGGCGCCTAGACGTCGCCGGAACCAGATCGATTGGCGCCGGGAAAGCCTGGAAACCCGCCGGGATATGCTGCCGCCCGCCGGGATGTACCCACCCCTGGTGGGAGTGTTGCCCCGAGTCGCCAAGTTACCCCAAGTCGCTCCAACTCACCCAAGAGATGGGATTCTAAACCATTATGTCATGGTTAAAACTCAATACATTATATGCTTTTTTGTAATTGGTCGGTGTCAATAGTAAGATGATGTTATTGGATTAATAGATTTTTTTAAATATTTCAATGTCATTCTATGTTTAACCATATTTAGTTCAATTCAAAATGTGATTATGAATTGAACTAAAAATATTAGAAACCCTTTCATATTAGAAACTGCTCAGTATGAAAGAACCAAATAATATATATACAATTATTTATGTTTATAAACCTCATTGTAATATTATTTAACCACGAAACCGAAAAAAAACACAGAAAATAAAAATGTTGCAGTCGCATCTGGGACTCGAACCCAGGACTTCTGTCTTACCAGGACAACCGCCTTACCGACTCAGCTAATGAGACCAGTTCAATTTAGGCCATCTTCATCGATAGCATACCTCAAATTCAAGACTTGTCAAAATTAAGGAGATTCATACTTAGCCAAACTATACGTGAAGAGATAAATCCGTTCCAACCAAAGTTTGAACTCTGAATTAAAGAAGAAGAAGTCGAGGACGTCCGAGAGGACATGGCACAATCAAGTGTATTAAATATTTTCTAGGTTCGAAAAAACAGAATAAAATTCGTTATACTTTTACCCCTACAGAAAAATCAGTAAATTAGTTACTAGAATTTTGTAGTCTAGTCAAGTTGAAATTATATATTAATCGTATTACATAATGTTATTTTATACAATTTCTAAAGAATTAAGAGTCCGTACCTAACTCAAAAAGAGCGAATCGTGAATTTAATATGTACTGCGATTTGGTTCCTCTAACATTCCGACAAGACTGTCCTAATTTGGCTTTAAATGGATTAGACCACGATAAATGCTTTCTGAAGATTCTGGTAAGTATATCCTTCTGACCTTCTGACCTACATATAAAAACAATTCCCATCCCCCTGACACCAAAGACATTAGGAGGGGAGTAGGAAAGAACGTACATCTTAAGAATGCTGTTCACACAAATTGAATTCGATCCAATCTAACTAGGGTGAAAAACAACTCTGAAAGTTCATGTATTTTAGGTTACTACAATTGTCACCAACTTTAAAGGCTTTAGTTTACAGCGAAAGAGGAAATTTTAAAAAAACAAATTCTTAAAAAGTTTTCAGTCGTAATACTTAGTAAATCTTAAGTCACGGGTGTTTGAAAGAGAGAGTACAAAAACAGTGCGCAATATAACTGTGAATGATGAATACTTGTAGCAGGTCGATGAGTTTGTATATTTGGGAAGTATGTTTACGAGAGATGGAAAGGCTGATAGAGATATTGAAAGAAGGGTTAATGCAGGAAACTCCATTAAGGGAGAACTGAACGCGATTGGCGCTAACAAAAAGTTGTCCAAAGAAGCGAAGCTAGCAGTCCGCGATAGAGTGCTGATACCAACCCTGCTGTATGGCATTGATGCTTGAAACTAGCAGAGGAAGGATGAAAGTAAACTAAATGTTGAACAAATGAGAAATATGAGGCGAATGTGTGGTAAAACGATGTGTGATCGTGTAAAAAAATGTTGATATTAAAGAATGAAAGGCTGATGTAAGCGTAATGAATAAGATTAGATGGTTTGGGCATATAGAGAAAATGAACGAAGAAAGGAGTGTAAGGAGAATATATGACGCCAAAGCGAATGCAAGAAGAAGCCGGGGACACCCGAACAAGACATGACACGATCAAGTGAATCGAATACTTGAGTCGGGCCATGTCGGAAATCGGAATAATAGAAAAGAATGTATAAGACGATATATGAATGTGAATGAAGCGAAAAGTGTATTACGAAATTGATTCGTCGGGTATCCACCAAACGGGCAACTGTAAAAATAGATCAGTGATCAGAAATGTGATCAGTGAACATCATAAAATGCCTCCATATGGATATTACGAAAATAATAACGTTTGAATGTGTTAATTGCAGGAATTCGCATATAAACAGAATTAGGGGAGGCTTTAATTGTTTGGACACGAAGAAATTACTATTTGGGGAATTTAATATGATGCCCAATTAAATCTAAGTAGTAGGACTAAGTGAAGGTTTCAGGGGCCCGATTCCGGGAATCCTTAAAAGGATAACACATTGTCACCATCCTTAGGGTTAAAGACATTTTGTTTAACTGCGATTCCGATTCCATCTCAATGATAATACATTTTTTAAAAGAGTTTGTGGTTTAATTATCACTTATAATTATTATTATTACTTCTAAATTAATTAAAAATTACTTTTGTATTCAACACTTTATTAATACACACATATCAACATGTTTCGAAAGCAACGCTTTCTTCACCAGGAATATATATAATACATAATAATAATACGTAGTATTCTATATATTCCTGACGTTTTTGTTTCTTAGTATAATTTTTAGTGGATGTTCTTCAATTAAAGTGAAATATATTGATGACGTTTTTGTTTCTTAGTATAATTTTTAGTGGATGTTCTTCAATTAAAGTGAAATATATTCCTGACGTTTTTGTTTCTTAGTATAATTTTTAGTGGATGTTCTTCAATTAAAGTGAAATATATTCCTGACGTTTTTGTCTCTTAGTATAATTTTTAGTGGATGTTCTTCAATTAAAGTGAAATATATTGATGACGTTTTTGTTTCTTAGTATAATTTTTAGTGGATGTTCTTCAATTAAAGTGAAATATATTCCTGACGTTTTTGTTTCTTAGTATAATGTTTAGTGGATGTTCTTCAATTAAAGTGAAATAGCTTTTTGATTGCCTTGTTTTGTATAACCTGTAATTCATTTATGTGTGTTTCATATCTGTTTAACCAGATTTCAGGCGATGCAAATCATGTGTTTTCGGTTTGAGAATTCGATGGCCGAAAAATATCATAGATAATTTAATTAAATACTACAAGTAGAACACACCTTGGCCTTTCGTTTAACCGGGCATTTTTAATGTGTCTTTTTATAAGCCTAGAAAAAAATAAAGTATTAGACATTAAAAAAGTGTTTAAAGCACAAAATCTCCTACTTACGAACCCCTTTTCCGATATTGTCGTATTGTTCATTGTGGTGAATTAAGTTTTTTAGAATATGACCGTAAAACATTTTAATAATTATGTCTGAGTTTTACAGAATAGAATAAATTACGCATTTTGGTGATGGTTTTTTGCGTAAATCGAAACATGCCGCCGATGTTAAGCGGGACTTTCAATCTTGTCGCCACCTGCGTAAGGAGCGCGTGATTTCGTTGGAATTTTATCCGGTGGATCGCCTTAAGTGTTTGTCAATGCACAGTCAAAGATATGTCTCGTTTTCTAGGATTTGCAAGTCTTTTCTATTTTGAAAGTGTACCGCATGTGTTAGAGTAATGTATTTTTATCAATCTCTTGGTAGAATTGAGCTTTAAACCTACAATAATAATTTATTCCATTTCAAATTCCGTATATACACCCGCCAACAAACAATTCATCTCAACATTCAAAAGCGTCACTTTCTTTAAAAAATATTGAGTGTTTTTAAAAAATATTGAAATTAACGCCATCTGTGATCAGGAATTTTCATATATATTTTTTAAGATTAACCTTTGGGGTGTGATTCACCCGATGTCTATCTGGGACTTAAACTATTCGTCCTTACAAGTCACGTATTCTCCCGACAATATTGGCACTTAATTCTACATTAGTTTTATCGTAAGTGTAACTACCTCAACTTGGAACATGTAATTATTCTGTGTAAAATGGAATTTCGATAATGGATATTGGATATCGAATTGGAAATAATTAATGAAATTATTGAATATTCACCAGCCACCATAACGCATGGTTCATTGATTAATTAATTAATCAGAGCTTTAAGCTAAATATGTTGTAAGTTCATTAAGGTAAATAAACTCGCATGGGTGGTCCCTGCTAGCGTGCGAATACAATATTTATTTTGCAGAAACAGTTACTGTTGGTATTATATACTAATATAACTCTATGGACTACTTCTATAAGTTTGTCTATGGGACATAACCTCTGCGGAGCCACTTGTCAAAACTATGTCAACCTGGATGGTCAATAAATCTACTTTACATTTACAAGTACTTTTTAATACAACACCACAATACAACAGTTACATACACAAATACATTGCGAAGGCGATAAAATAATCACTGTAAATTACATAATTATATAAGATATAAAAATAATTTTAAAAGGCTACAGAATACTAAAAAAAAAGAATAATTTCAAGTACAGACAAACGAAAAACATATAATACAATAATGTAAGAATAGACGTGGGTGGTTCTCATCACTGGAGCCATAACGTGGGGACCCATCTTCTCCCCCTTTCTTACACTGGCGCCGAAACGTGGGTAATTAATAAATGGTGATCACAAAGTAATTTTTAATTCATTTATTGAAATAAATTGTGTCCAAATTTATTGAGAGGATGTTTCAAATCAATGTACAGTCCAAGCTCACCAATTGGAAACCATGAAAAGCTGCCCATAAGCAGATTATTACTTTATGTGTCTAACTTCTGAAAGCTCGTTGGAAGGCTTTAATCGTTTTAGAGTTAGTTTTACTAGGTGGCTTCGTCCGTAATTTGGATTCTTTTATAAAGTAATTATAAACACGTATACCCTTATATTTCGATGAAAAAATCTGAAACGATAATTTTTCAATAAGAAAGAATTAATAAATTTCAGAAATATTTTGTTCATCGGTAATTAGTCGATAAAAAAAATTGTTCCACTCTTAAGATACCTAAGTCATATGAATAAGGAACTCCAGTAAAATAATGACTTTAAAAACATATATTCATATACGAGGCGTGTTGAAGAACACTCAAAACGTGACTAACCTTTCCAGTTGTCAAAAACAAACCACTAATCCAAAATGGCTGATAATGCTAACATATGATAAACATATGTGTACCAACATTAAAAAAATCAATAATCGAATGTACACAGCCCGCGAAAATTCAAAATTCACCTTTTCTTTTGAACACACCTCGTATAAGACATCAAATTACTTCAAAGAAATATGCCAAGTGCAAAACAATTAAAATGAACAATATCAAATTATTATAATTCTAAACATATAGTAATGTGGTAAGAGACATTGTGATCATAATACACCAGGCCAGAAGTAAAAGTATCTTATTGGATTAACTGTACAATTGTTGGTAGAATCTTATTTTTGTGTGACTAAATTATTTTGAAAAGTAATATAGAATTTTTGGAAAGAACACTTTTATTATAGAACCAGTGCAGACTCGTCAAAAATAGATGGATATTATAATAATTATTAATGAGGATATTATAACAAGTATGTATATCTCCTTGCTAGCTGCAGGCAGTGGCGGCTCGTGACTTTTGAGTGAGCTAGAGTGTTAAGATCGAAAAATACGATTTTATTGATGTTGTTTTAGCTGAAAATGATTTTTTTTTTCAAATATTTTTTTTTTTGAAGATTTTTTTTGGGGCACTGCCCCACCTAACTGAAAAAATGAAATTTTGTATTAAAAAAAAATCGTATTTTTAAATCTTAGCACTCTAGCTCACTCAAAAGTCACGAGCCGCCACTGGATGCAGGTATCTTTAATATTATTTAAGTGCTACTATTGCATGATAAGCGAATTCAGGTATTTTACATGTTCTTTATCGATTCTAATATCGAATTTTTACCTAATAAAATATGCAGTGGTTAAGACTAAATTTCATTGTTATATATTTTTTTTAAATTATTGTAACTTTTGACTACAGAGTTGCAAAATGTAAAGAAAATCAGTAGGCCATAACTTTAACATAACTTAAAAAGACAATTTTCTATTGTTATTGAAATTCTCACTGATGTTAAAGTGTTGGCTTTTGGGAAGTAGCCTTGGGTATTGATGCTAACAAATATGACGATCTCCTTGGCTGTATAGCTCCTTGATATCTGCTGTATTTACGCTATTTTGCTCTTTCTTATATTGTCTATTGAACAAATATGATGGCCTCCACGATTGTATATCTCCTTGATAGCTGCGGGTATCTTTAAAATTACTTAAGTATAACTATTATATTCAGTCCATCCTCACTGTAACAAAACTGTACTACTGTTTTATTATTTTTATTTCTCAATTTGTTTAATACTTGCTGATATTTCGATACTTTTATGATATTATTTAAATCGATATTAAGTAATTGGAGTATAGTATCTCTATAACAAAACTGTTATGCTGTTTTCATATTTTTTTCAAAATACATTTTTCAATAATTGTGCACATTGATCACAACATTCATGCACCTATATTGTTTTATTATTTCGCTACATTTGTATGATGATTGTTATTTATTGTTGTATTATAATATTGTTGAACGAAACTTCTGCTGACAAGTTACCTGCAGTGGCTTAGCGGGTACAAGTTCCCATTTTATGTAATTAATATTATAAAATAAAAGCCTTTATTAAAATGCGAATATTTAATTTTAAAAAAAATCCTATTAATTTATTTTTCTACAATTTGTGTATATCAGGTTAATAGTATTACTCTTGAAATTAATTATATGTATAACAAACCATAATAGTACTCCGTCTCCAAAAGCGAGAATTTCTCAATTAGGGAGGTATTAATAAAAAAAAATAAAAAAAAATTGATGAAAACTAAAAGGATTACGTAAATAACAATGTTTAGTACTTAAATAACTATTTTTATTACCATGTTAACAATGTTGTTAATTATGTATAGCAAATATCTTTTTTAAAAAAGTAGATTTTGTGAAGCTTAATGTTTGCACCCATTTTTACAGATAGAATAAAATAAAAATAAACCTAATATTAATAAACATGAATCTAGAATTTTTTTAAATAAACATTTTTTTTTAAGTATAAGTATGTATGCATATATAAGTACCTGGATATTCAGACCTAGTCACTACTAACTAACTAACGCCGTTTCTCCGCAGGGGTAGGCAGAGAGGACGGACCTCCAAACAACTCGATCTTGGCATACACTTCTTGCTTCGTTCACTTTCATACAACGTCTCATACATTCTCTTCTGTTATTCCGACTTCTGACATGGCCCGACTCAAGTATTTGATTTACTTGATCGTGCCACGTCTTCCTTGGACTCCCTGGCTTCTTCTTCCATTCACATTCGCGTCATATATTCTCCTTACACTCCTTTCTTCATTCATTCGCTCTACATGCCCAAACCATCTAAGCGTCCCTTTCTTAATCTTGCTCACTACGCTTACATCAGCCTTGCGTTCTGTACGAATCTCAACATTTTTCACACGATCATTTATGGTTTTGCCACACATTCGTCTCAGAGATCTCATTTCTACAGCAGTCAGTCTACTTTCATCCTTCCTCTGCCAGTTCCATGCCTCACTGCCATACATCAGAGTTGGTATCAGCACTCCATTGTGGACTGCTAGCTTCGCTTCTTTGGACAACTTTAGACAACCTAGTCACTAAACACGGTTAAAGCCATTTCAGCAACATTTCGATTCTGAACGGTGGCCTTTCGGGGCAATACAGTATCTTACACTCTAGGCTAATTAACCATTTAAACCATAGATTTTTGTACTCACGCCTTCACTGCAAAGTTAGCTATGTCAAGGTGTGGGTCGTTAATTAGTGCCCCTTTTGCGGTCTGATCTGTACGTACCTACAATAGATGATTCACTTACAATAACAAGAATCCTCAAAAATGTGATTAATTCATATTCCTAATTTAATAATTCGAATAATAATTGGTGTCGTTACACACTGGCCGGAGAGACGTGGTGACCTCTGGAAGTGTACGGACCCGTGATGGAGCCGAGATGTGGCGTCACCAGCGAGGGACATTTTACCGTGGTGACTCAGCTGATGTGAGTCACGTCCATCAGCAACTGAATCCGGTGAATCCACATCCTTAATCCACATAACATCATCGACATTATAACAATAATCTTTTAATAATACGAAATAAAGCATTGTGTTTTATTGTTCGTCTTCGCACAGTGAAGATGTGACGGCACAAGAGTCACCTTGTTCCTTGGCTACGAATCCGGAGGGTTCAAATCCCGGCGTGAGTCAGTAAATTGATTTTTAATTAATTAATTTATTTTTTTTAAGAAAGACATAAATATTCGCTGGTTACGAATAACCTGAAAATATTTGAAAATCTCCTACTACCATCACAGTAAGTAGAAGATGTTGCTTGTGTAGTAAATGGAGGACTTAGCCAGCCGAGGAATTGAACTCACGGCGCCTGGGTGAGACCCAAACGCGATGCCAACTCAGCCACTGACCGGTCTAAATTGTGTTATTTCACAATTTATTCATTTAAAATAATATGTAGAATATTTGTGGCACGTTTCAGAGTGGTATATACTTTCAGTATCGCCCTGGCGAAAGACCGTAATTCTGAAATGGCTTTAGCCGCGATATTGTAAATAATTATAAATATTTGTAACTAAATATTTATTATAATTTCTTCAAACGATCGGTATTTACTTTGTGGCGTCATTATTAATAAATAAATTAAATAAAATACTTTGTATTTACCACTTTATTAATATAAAGATATCTACATGTTTCAAAAGCGATGCTTTCTTCATTATTATTCAGTATTACTCCTGATGAAGAAAGCATCGCTTTCGAAACATGTAGATATCGTTATATTAATAAAGTGGTGAATACAAAGTATATTATTTAATTTATTTATAAATAATTGTTATCGAAAATCTAAAAAAAAATAATGTTTCAAATAAATACCTACTCTTCTTTTGCCAATAACCTTCTAATAAATATAATATCAATGTTTGTACAGAATAAGATAAACCCCAGCCAGTAGTATTCGTACAGCTCCCTTGAGGTGAATTTTCACAAAAACGGCGCTATACAAATCATCCAAGTATTATTATAATAATAACAAAGCATTTCTATAGCGCAGTTTTGTGTTATTTCACTTCAAATGCGCTTTACTACGAATAAACTTAAGAAAGGAGCAAGATTAAGAAAGGGACGCTTAGATGGTTTGGGCATGTAGAGCGAGTGAACGAAGAAAGGAGTGTAAGGCGAATATATGACGAATGTGAATGGAAGAAGAAGCTGTCCATGAAGACGGGCACGCATCATGAATCAAATACTAGAGTCGGGCCATGTCAGAAGTCGGAATAACAGAAGAGAATGTATGAGACGTTGTATGAATATGAATGAAGCAAGAAGTGTATGCCAAGATCGAGTTGTTTGGCGGTCCGTCCTCTCTGCCTACCCCTGCGGGGAAACGGCGTGATGGTTAGTTAGTTAATTAGTTAAACTTAAGAAAATGGTTAAATAACTTCATTCAGTGGTATTCCTACAGTGCTCCTTTTATATTCTATTTATACATTCTTAACATATTACATACATTCTTACTTATTCTTAATATTACTCCTATAGTACTCTTACAAAAATTACAAAATATTATACAGTATATACACAGCTATACAAAAAGAACACATTCACAATAATACTGCAAAAATAGTAACATTTTAAGACAGGAGTCGGGTTATGTACAGCAAAAACTGACTTTACATTAAAAAAAATATATATATATATATATACAGAGGAAACCGAAACCAAACAACTACCGGAGGCTTGAGAAAGTGGCTTTTTACAATAAATTGAAGAGAAATTAAGATTTATTTAATTATCATTAATTTCCTTTCAAATCTTTCGCTAATAAGGTTATTCTGAGTAATTGGTTATTAACAAAGCTGCAGTACAGTTTTCTCAAGAAACATTGATTAATAATCTAGAAATCTCTGTACCACAGTACTACTATTCCTGATGAGCACAGATTTTAACAATAGGAGAATTCCCGAATCTTCTTTGTATGTACAAGCGAACGTAAATATTATTCGAAGAGCTTTCAGATTTGAGTTGATATTTCAGCATTAAATTAATAACGTGTAGAAAGCTCAAGGACTCTTGCTATTGAAGATTTCGGGGAAGTTTCAATATGTATGAGGGTTGAAACTGATTCGGAAAGGGGCGAGGGAAGGATGGAATCCCAAGAAATCATAGAATAGGTAATATAAGAAAAGGGATGGGTTGCAAAAAAAATAATATCTACTCATTATTATTTCTCTTTTTAAAGGAAAGACAATACGAATAACCTGACAATATTTGAAACTCTCCTACTACCATCACAGTAAGAAGGAAGGTGTTGCTTGTGTCGTAATGGAGGACTTAGCCAGCCTAAGAATTTAACTCACGACGCCTGGGTGAGACCCAAACGCGATGCCAACTCAGCCACTGACTTATTGCGTGTATGTTTGAAATTTATTTAATATAACGGGCCTTTCTCTCCATCTTTTTCGATTGATCTATCTGAGGCACCGATCAGCCAAACGCTTTATTGAGCAACGCTCTGTTTGCCTGTTTCCACGCAATTTTGTATCGTTGATTATCCTAGGGTGCCCGACGACTTGAATGAAACTTTCAACGTTAAATTAACATAGCGAGGTAATATTGTATTTATTATGACTACACCTACACATTATTTTAAAAAATTTATTAATTTTTTTTTATACATACATTTATATAAACATAGGTACAACGGTTATAAACATTTTTTTTTATATACAATTATATATATATTTGAATACATGTATATAAATTTATGTGTATTGTACAGCGCCCTTGAGGTGATTTTTCACAAAAAACGGCGCTATATAAATCATCCAAGCATTATTATTATTATAGAAAAAAATCCCATATAGGCAAGGCCAGTGCGTGGGAATACTTGGCATTAGTTAGTTGCAGTAAAAACAAAAGAGTTTCTTTTTCATGTAATATTTTTTTTTTCTTTAATATATATTTACTCATATACATACACATATATATAGAGAGGTCAACAAATTCTAACGGATCAACAAAAACCTAGCGTACCGTCACGTCTGATCAACATAGTACGAGAAGGGATCTCTCTATATATATATATATATATTTATTCCTTATATCAATATCAATACAAGTTTACAAATTAAGCGAGTTTTTACTTTAAAATGAGAACTGTATAATACTAATAAGATTGTAAAATTAAAACATATAATAATTTTGCTCGTTTATTTTATTTTTTTTTTGTTGAGAGAATAAACCACATTTGTATTAATACATGGATGTTGAAGGAAAATTAAATATAAATTATAAGTTAAATAAGAAAAAGAAAATGAAAAAAATAAAAAAAGGGGATAATATACAATTATAGCAGGAAAAGGTTCAAAATAAGAGGAAAACTACTGGATAGGTGTAGGGGTAGGGGTAACACATCACAACCTCAAATCTTTCTTCCAAACAATTCATAACCCCGGGCAACGCCGGGTACTTCAGCTAGTTTATATATATATATACATACTGAAATTGTACATACCTACGTAAATAATGATACATACCAATGTTCAAATACAACTCTTTGAACGGTCCAAAAATAGATTTACTGTCTTATTTTCAGGCAGTTCAAAACATTTTAAAGGTTCTTAGATCATGATGGAAATTACGTTGCGAACTGAATATTGCGTTATTCTAGACAGAAAACCCTACGCAAATTTTATGAAGCCAAATTTCATTGTTCGAGAGCTTTTTGTGCTTCAGAAACAAACTGGAAATACCCTACCCAAACCCCCTTCTTCAAAAGCGCAGGATCTCCTAGTAAAGAGGACTATATGAATTTTTTTCAAAAGATTGGTATTCACTTTGTGGCGGCATTATTAATAAATGAATTAAAAATCAATTTGTAATCACCACTTTATTAATATATACATATCAACATGTTTCGAAAGCGAAGCTTTCCTCATCTGGAATTGTATTCTGTATATACGAGTAAGTGGTGATTACAAAGTAATTTTGAATTCATTTGAATAAAAAAAAAAACATATTTTCATGATTGGATTTTTAACGACCGCGGTGGCTGATTAGTCCAAGCATTTGACTCGGAGTCAAGTTTAATAGCGTTAAAATCAATAGTCATGTTCAATGACCACGATATATTTTTGGCACCAACGGTTAAACCATAAAATCTTAACTTGAGAAATATTAAGTTAGTCCATCAATCTCAATGAGTCAAACAGAACGGTTTCCAATTTGTTTTCGGGCGAAAAGAAAGGTCGAGATTCGGAAGGAAAATACGCTTATTTCACCTTCAAGATGGGATTTAATCCTATATGTCCAAATTCTGGGCAAAGTAAATAAATCCGCCTGCGGAGGGGCTCTCGAAATATAGCATCGCGAGAGAGTCCGTTTCTTCGTACACTTGAATAAAAATAAACCAAAAATAACAACGGAAAATATCAAAGATATCACAAATAAATTATTTTAGAATAAAATCCATGTTTTATAGCTGCAAAAACTTTCTAACTGATAGCTCTCGCATCGTGAAATTGATTTATTAATTATTAATTGTTTTTGTGTTTAATTCGTAGAACTCTATTTATTTATTTTTTTAAATTTAATGTAAATCAAATTTAATAATTGTTATTATTAAATTCTGCAAGCATTTTTAGTTGTTATTATTGTGACAGCTGTTTCGGCGTTTAAGGCCATTTTCAAACTGTGGTTAATAAAAAAAAATTTAAATTAAAAAAATAAATAAATAAACAAACAAACAAAAAATAAAAACAAAAATAGAAATAAAAATAAAAATAAAAATAAAAATAAAAATTAAAATTAAAATAAAAATAAAAATAAAAATAAAAATAAAAATAAAAATAAAAATAAAAATAAAAATAAAAATAAAAATAAAGTGAAATTGATTGACCGGATATTTGTATTTGGATTTTCTAGGCAAACAAAACTTAATCTTTTTTTTTTTAAATAATAACTGTACAGCGCAGTTTTGTGAAGGTTCACCTCAAGTGTGCTTTACACTAAATAACCTAACCTAATATAAAAGAAAATAATATTTTATGTCAGTAATTATACAATAATATAAATAAAAGTATATATACTAGAAGCAAAGAGAAGGAAGAAGGAAATTCAGCGAAAAATATTATGGTAAAACATATATACTCATATAGATCAACAAACGTCGATTTTTAACATGTATATATATAATTCTACGTAGAATTAAGAAGTCGTTATTTAAAAGTAAGCAAAACACGATTTAACCAAAACGCCCTATTTGGTTGGTATCATTGGATCGACGTCACACGTCTGTTAGCACGTTAAATCTTTCTGCGTAAAATCAACCCCCCGCCACTAATCGTTTGAATTCCGGCCTTTTTTGGAGGTTTCTAAAAATCAAACTCTGAGACTTAATTTAACAATGAAAACGAACTTTAAAAAAATTAAGATAGTGGAAAGTATCTGGCTATTCCGATCCGGTCAATTCAAGCAACGTTTCGATTCAGAATGGTGGTATTTTACCAGGGAGATACTGAGAGTATTTACAATTGTTGTCAAGTGAGAGAAGCGGGGTGAGGAAGGAGATAAGATGAAGGTTGGGGAGTTAGATAAAATATCGTGTAAACAGTAATGTGGGTTTCCAAGGTCATATTGAAATTTGAAACTTTTTTCATGTCCTCATTTATTCAGAGACGTGATCTGCATTATTTAACAGTTTTATTTATACTTTTGAATTGAAGCTCCGAAACTATCGCCTGTTTCTTTGGAAACTACAATAGATAGCATTTACATTTTTATCACTTTCTCCGGGACACAAACTTTGAATGAATCTGGCCAGAATCAGTATTCATTGTCAGCATCGAAAATATATATCTAAATCATAAAACTTTCAAGTAAAATGGAAAAACAATTGGAAGTAGGCTCTAATTTATGTAAACTTAGTTTTATAAAAAAACTTTTACGTATTTCATTTTGGAAAACATACAGTTTATTATTTTGACACACTGAGTGGATTACTTGGTTGCATTAACCAGTGAAGTTTCCGCTAAAAATATATTTTACAAAAATACGAAATTTTTTTGTAAATGCATAGACGTCAACGTTCCTAGGAAAATCAGTCTAAAAAGTTGTTCCCGCGCGAGAAAAAAGGAAGGAGGATGAAGCAGCTGTCGATGTAGCTCGAATCCTTCATTTCTTACCGGCATCGCTTGCCGACTTGAGATACTCTTTAAGTTTTGATATAACACAACTTCTGACCCTGTACAAATTATAAGCTCCATTGCAGAATTTGGAAGCCACCTCTGGTCAGGAGCCCCATAATACCTAATTCTGTGTACAAACGGGCAATCATTTTGATAGATTCCCTTTTGCAATTTTTAGAGTACAGAGTATGGGAAGGCTGCCCTTGTTCTACCGGTATTTCAATGGAAGAAGCTCTGAAGAAGTAGCTTCGTTGATCCATTCAACAGAGGTGTATAGTCGGAAAACACGCCAAACGCGCCCCCAACATTTATACATGGTTGACATTTGAATGGGTCGTTTATACGACTTGTTCTTGAGTTCAACAACAGCCCTTTCTTCAAAACCCATGTTCACTCAAAAAGACCCTCCAAACAACATCCTCAAAGATGAGATAGGTCCCGAGGCTACTGTGTTTCTTCATGTCACTATCATTTCCTTAAAAATACCCTCCACACAGCATTCCCAAAGACGATATGGACTTTCTTTATACGTGTAGTTAAAATCAATAAAATAATATAGTAATTTTCAATAATTCACAGCCAGAGATTTTAGGTGGAGTTAGCCATATATATTCAAACATATTACAAAATGTCATTAAAAACAGAACAGCGAATAAATAAAACAGACAATACAACCCTCGTTAGCCAATATATTCGACAAAAGAAAATGCAAAAACTTGGGAAACAAGCACAGCGGATACGTTTTATATTCTTTACGATGAAATCATATCTTGGAAATAATTGTCCAATTAAAATGATTATTAAAATGAATGACCTATCCGATACGAGATATTGAACTGTAGGGATTGATTGATCTCGACAATCGACAAGATGAACCCTCTGCTAAAGGCCAATTTTAAAGGGAAACTTCCAAATTGTCTACAAGTGTCAAAATTGGATATCGGAGAAATCTTGAGATGAAAACTTTCGAGCACTTTCATTAGAACGTACTTGATTTTTTTTTATTTAAGTATCTCGCTGTACACATATTATTATTTTTTAAAATACATGTATATAAACTTAGGCACACAAAATATAAAATTTGATAAGAATATGAAAATTTTTATTGAAAACGTGCACACAATTTGATCAAAAGCGCCGAGAATCGGTGTTTAATGCCCACCTGTTTAACATTGTTTGAAAAGGAAATATGTTAATACGGAAAAGAGAGGGGGTGCGCTAATATAAACAACGCTAAGAGCGTAAGCGATTGTTTAAAAAATATTTAATAAAACACAACATATTTAGAATTTGATCAAAAGCGCCGAGAATCGGTGTTTAATGCCCACCTGTTTAACATTGTTTGAAAAGGAAATATGTTAATACGGAAAAGAGAGGGAGTGCGCTAATATAAACAACGCTAAGAGCGTAAGCGATTGTTTAAAAAATATTTAATAAAACACAACATATTTAGAATAGAGCAAAAAACTCTAGACTACTGACTCAAATAGCATTTAAAGAAACGCTCTGATTTTTTTCATACCTATAACATGTTACATAACAGAACTACGGGTGTTATTTATATTTTTCAGAGCATACTTTTGCGATTTTTTTCCATTGATGGAATTTCAGATAATTAATTTCCTTTTCAACTAGACATCTGAATAGAGATTATCTTAAAAACAACTTCTTTTAAGTCCAATAAAATGAAATGAAGCTTGTAATATGTACATAGAAATTCTGAATGCGGAGGCTTAAATATGAATTCTCTAAGTGAATAATAAACCCGTGCATATAGAGAGAAAGTCTTAGACTAAATTTACTTGAACAATTGGAAATCAATAAACGAAGGTATCTTCCCAATACAGCATTAATTAATGAAAATAATCTATTCACCACTTCTCAGTGTGTTCACACGACTTAAACAATATAACGCATAAAACTAAGTCAATAGCATTCACGTCATTATAAACCAATTAAGAAAACATTGTCATATAATGCCGGGAAAACACAATACAAATTTAAGTACCTCACAGAATAGAGAATTTTAATTTTTTCTAATTCTAACTAAATCGGTTGATTTTGATACGTCAGAAGCCCGCCTAAAAATATTTTAAGGTAAACATTTTAAAAAATTATCTCTGGATCTATATGTAACTAAATTAGTTTTACCGGTAATAAATCATTTTAAACACCGTCCAAATTAAAATTGGGTGGGAGTAAATGAATTCATATAAGTAAGTGGTGGCAACGTGGACTAACCACAGTTTGAAAATGGCATTGAACGCCGAAACAGGTGTCATAATAATAAAAACTGAAATACTTTTTCATGCACAACAAAGTTGTGATAAATTATAATAAAATTGAAACCGAAAAGACAGAGAAAAGAAAAAGAAAAGGAAGCAGCTGGGATTCCAACCCAGGACCCCATGGTATATCCGGGATCTTGGCTCTAATCCACTAAGCTACGACTACCCCAATCCGTCTGTCATTTTTATCGGTATCATACTTCGACTTCTAAGAACTGTCAATATCATCTTATTTTTGGCTGCTACCTTTTTATGACTACAAGATACCACCATAATTTATTTGTAATTGTTAGATAGTGTCTGGGATATACCGTATAGAAAATAAAAAAGATAACGGTAGCAGCTGGGTCACGAACCCAGAACCTCATAGTCTATCCGGGACCTTAGTACCAGCTGCTACAGTTATATTTTTATTTTCTGAATCTTCAGATTCAGAGTGGTAGATACTTTCAGTATCGCCCTGGTGAAAGACCTCCGTTGCTTGAATTGACTTTAGCCGTGTTTAGTGACCAAATCAGAAAAATCGGATATTTCCACCTTTCTCTCCACATTACCTTCCCCTCGCCATTACCTTCACCCTCACAACATAAACCAATTGAGAATGCTATGGTCTCACTGGCTCCAGAAGTTGGGAGCAGTTGAGACTCTTGTTGAGACACATAAAAAAATAAAATAACCATTTCGAAATATCAAACGCTCAATTTATATCCGAGATTGAAGAACTGCATACATCCTACCGTCGGTCATAGAGCAATGCACGCCACTGGGTGATAGTATTACCTTCAATAATTCGAAATAATAAACTTTATTAAAATATATATTAATTGATAAACTAAAGTTTTTAAGACAAGATTTTTGTGCATAGCGCAGAGGGTAACAATTATTTTTATAAACAATAATTATTAGCCCGAAACACTCATCCAAATTGAAAAAACCTTCCGAGCAAAGATAAATGTCGCCGGCAGGACTCGAACCTACACCCTTCTAATATCCGGTCAGATGCTCTACCATTGAGCTACGTCGGCTTATCGCAAACCCGCCAAGTTAATCAATATATACTAGTGTTTCATTCAATAATTACGGTTTTTTATTATATTTCACCTGTAAACAACCAACTTTATTGGTATGAGGAAGGCTTGTAACGGCTAAATCCCTCACTAGGTGGCGTCGAGACAAATTATGTCTTCATTTTACTGGTGAAAAATGTTTTGACTTGTCAAATATTTATTAATTGATAAACTAAAGTTTTTAATACAAGATTTTTGTGCATAGCGCAGAGGGTAACAATTATTTTTATAAACAATAATTATTAGCCTGAAACACTCATCCAAATTGAAAAAACCTTCCGAGCAAAGATAAATGTCGCCGGCAGGACTCGAACTCGAACTTTATTAAAATAAATCAAATCACAACTTTCTCCATGAAAATACTCAAATCCAAGTTTCACGAAAATAATTCCTCTGGATTTAGAGTCGGTGCTTTATTGTACTCAAACCTGAATTTATTTGAGAAAAAGAGCTAATAATCCTAGCATATATATTATTTCATACCGACTCAGCTCAATACATTAATAATTACGACGTTACATAACTCACTTAGCTTGTTTTGACAGCCGATAAAGTCTTGTAATAGATGGCCAACTTCGCTTCGATAAATGATTGCATTAAATGCCTGCCAAGGTCAGAAAATATTATAAGTCAAAATATTAGCAAATTTATTACAAACATGGCAATATGATCTAATTGAATGTTGAAATATTGCGAAAATATTTTATATTGAGTTAACCCTTACCACTCCATTATTTTTTTAATATTTGTTGTCAGCCAACTTTAATTTAAGTAATGTCAAAATATTAATTTATTGATAGGCAGTTACAAAAAGGTTATTTTATAGTAAACAAAAACGGAAAAATATCAAAATCTTATTAAAACGTGAATTTAAATGTTTTTTTATCGAATAATCACAAGAAACAACGTCACATGTAAAGTTTTGCGCGCGAAAATACACCGCGTGGGCATGTCTTATCTTGTCGGCCGCCAGCCGACAACGGAGTTGTAACGTACAAATAGTGATGTCTTCTGGCACCCGACAAAGGAGTGGTAAGGGTTAAACGTGTTGGAAGATCTTACGCGAAAGCAATTTTAAGCTCTGCGAGCTTTGGGACAATTTTTAACCAAAGCTCTAAACCAATAAGCTATTTAAAAATAAATGTTTGTCTGTCTGTCCTAAGTTTTGTAGAAAATCAAGTGACCGGTTTCGCTGAAAATAGCACAGTTTGTTCTTATTAGTGCCGGGAAGGTTTAGAGAGTAGTTTGAATGAAATCCAATATGTAAAACTGTTGCTATAACGTTTTAAAATTAGTATGAAAAACATTGTATTGAGGTTAGCCCATAGATATACCACTTTGGTTAGTCCCAGGTTACATATTCAAAAGGAGAAGGTTTGTTTGGGTAGAATATTTTTAAAATGGAAAAAACGAGTAGGTACCCAAATAAGAATTTATTATTTAGATATATTTTGAAAGAATAAGTATTAAGGTGACAAATAATTTTGTACACTTTAATTTGGCCATTTGTTGACTTTATTATTTAAATATAATAAACACTTTGTTATAAACCACGAATACTATTTTATTTTTCGCCAACCGGTTTCGCTTAGCTCAAGCTTCGCCAGAGCAAATATAATAATCAAAGAATAATACAGAGTAATCGGTTATATATAGTTACAGAATAAAATACAGTGAAATAGAGAGAATAAAATACAGTGAAATAGAGAGAATACAAAAGAGAGAGAAAAGAGAACAAAATATTAGAGGGAGACAACAATACAAAAGTATCAGGTGTAAGACGGAGACAACATTAACTTAATTATGTATTTGCTAGTTGCCAGAATGTCCGGGCGAAGCTATTAAAGCAAGGGGTCTGTGCCAAGACAGAATTGTGTGGCGTTCTATCTTCTGGGGCTACCCTTACGGGGAAACGGCGTGATGGTTAGTTAGTTAAAGTTATTTACGCGAAATCACTGCTAGATAATGTCGGAGAGCATTAGTTTTAGTTTCTTAACCGTTAGAGTGCAGTGCAGCGCTATGGCGCTGTAAGCGTTAGCGACGAAGCGCTCAGGCGCTGCGTTCTTCAGTATGCGTTTGTTGATCCTTACAAAAGCACGTGTTCCATTTGAGAGCGGTGCGTTGCAGTTATCTTGTATACTATATACATAGTTGGTCCTGTTATAATAAATTGAAACGATACATTTCACCACGTCGGATCTTAGTTGTATAGTGGACGATGTATCAAAGGACGGCGACATTACGGATGATGAGCCATTCGATCTGATAAGTGGAGACATTGATGACGAAAGTGCGATCATAGGCCATCGCAATAATAGAATGCGAATATAGACGGGACTACATGACCTTTGCACGGGAAAACACAATTGTGAAGCGTCATAATTTTCTATTTTTTCCTCTATATATTTAGAAGTTTTAATTTTTTTATTAGTTGCATGGGATACAATTCTTTTTACGTTTAATATCAAAAAGAATCATTAAGTTTGGTTGATATTTGTCCAAGTTATTGCATTTTTAGTTAATATCATATTTATTTTTATAAACAATAATTATTAGCCTGAAACACTCATCCAAATTGAAAAAAAACCTTTCCGAGCAAGATAAATGTCGCCGACAGGACTCGAACCTGCACCCTTCTGATGTCCGGTCAGATGCTCTACCGTTGAGCTACGTCGGCTTATCGCAAACCCGTTATAATTATTGTTTATAAAAATAATTGTTACCCTTTGCGCTATGCACAAAAATCTTGTCTTAAGTTTTTAAGAACTTCAGTTTATCAATTAATAAATATCATATTTATTTACTAATAAATTATCAATATCTTGCAAAGTCAGTACAGAACTAAACCGGTTAATGTTTGTGCATTTCAAATCAACCTCCTGGACCACCAAGTGAGCTATAAATAAATAATTTTAAAAAAAACTTGTTCTATAAATATTTTAACGTTAGTTTTAAAATCTGAGAATGTTGCCATTTTCTAATAAAATGACAAAACTAATCAATAATCTGTGATTTAGGATGCAGTTATTTATTTTATTAAACAGATAAGACGGAAGATTTTTACGATCATTTTTTGATTTATATTCTGAATAAATTGGCTAAAGATTGTCCAAAATAGTTACGGCTAAAAGTAATATTAAAAAAAACATAACTATTTATAATTTATCTTGTGCATTAAATTGATTTTGCATCTATAAATAAATTCGCCACACCATTCGATAAATAAATAACATATTGATTTAATTAATATGACGACCTGCGTGGTCGAGGGGTAAGGCTCTCGACTCTGAATCCGAAGGTCGCTGGTTCAAATTCCGATGTGCGCATGTATATTTGATTAAATTGTGTCTTTTATTTACTTTTATAAAAAATAATATCTTTGAGAAGTATATTTGAGCACGTTACAACGTGGAAAATACTCTCAATATTTCCCTGATGAAAGGCTACCATTCTAAATTGAAACGTTGCTTGAAATGGGCATGTTCGGTGACCAGATCTGAATAGCCAGGTATTTTCCCACCTTCCTCTTCCCCTTCTCCTTCCTCTCCGCAATGCCTTCAGCCTCACAACATTCCCCAATTGGTGATGCCATAGTCTCACTGGTTCCAGACAGTTGGGAGCAGTTGGACACTGAGGTATTCATATAATTTTTTTTTTAATGTGTACCCTGTACATAAGGTATACAGAACCGAAGCTTGGGATTTTCTAGCACCGTAAAGGAAGGGCTGGAGGCAATGCATATTTATTGGTTTCTCAGAAAAAATAGACATGTAGCCCCTCCAACGCACGCAATATAATACCCTAAAAAGCAATCATTAAGTTAAAAAGGGGTTAAAAAACACGCAATAATTAAATTTACTACCAAGCCACTAGCTGATCAAAAAAATATCGATGTTTAGGGTAGGTACTAAAAAATATCGAATGTTTGCAGTTTACCCTCACTAGTATAATGATGGCAACGCTGCTGTGTTGGCCAACCTGCACGCGATTTCAAATTTAGAAATGGGAAGTTTCAAATTGCTTTGTTCTTTTTGTGTACCTACTTCCAAAGGGGCATTATTTCTTTTATGCTAGACAAACACGTCATATATACCAGTGATGAAATTAATTCAATTTAATTGATGTTAATACTTATTCATAATACGCATTTACTTTGTGGCTTGTCATAAATATGATATAAACGCACAAATTTGTTTTTAACTACTTTTATTCAATATATATATGGCCAACACAGCAGCGTTGCGATCATTATACTAGTGAGGGTAAACTGCAAACATTCGATATTTTTAGTACCTACCCTATAATATTCTCGACCGGTTTAGGTATTTGAGTGGGAGCCGACCAAAGGGGAAGGGGTAGTTAGGGGGTTTTCTGGAGGAACAAAGTGATTCACTGGAAAAATATCTAAAAGAGAACTAATATACGATAACTTTACTTGGTTATTTAATATGCTAGAATTATTATTTAGGGGTTTTCAAATTTCCAATGCTTTAAAATTATCTAGTTTGCCTTTATTATTACGGTGATTTATCTTATTAAAAATATGATCGGTTAAAATGAGATTACTGTCAAACTCTGATACTGTGATTCTGATATTTACATTACAGGATGTCTTACCTAAGTAGAACGAAGGAGTCATTGCGGCATACTTTGTAAATGCCTGATTGGCTTAATTTATGATCCCTATCTTTAGTGTTTTTTTGAAAATTTAAGATTAAGATTTTGCCTATGAGTATCTGGGTCGAACACGGGTTTAAGGCGATGCAATGGGAAGTAATGCAAAATAGTGTGTTTTCGGTTTGAGAATTTGTTGGCTTGCAAATATCATAGATAATTGAATTAAATACTGCAAGTAGATCACACCTTGGCCTTTCATTTAACCGTCATTTTTTTTATATGTCTTTTTATAAGCTTAGAAAAAAATAATGTATGAGACATTAAAAAAATGTTTAAAGCGCAAAATCTCCTACTTATGAACTCTTTTTCCCATATTTTCGCATTGTTCATTGTGATAAATTAAGTTTTTTGGAATATGACCGTAAAACATTTTAATAATTATGTCTGAGCTTTACACAATAGAATAAAACACGCATTTTGGTGATGTTTTTTTTGCCGAAATCGAAACATACGGCCGATGTACAGCGGGATTTTGAACCTTGTCGCCACCTGCATAAGGAGCGCGTGATTTCGATAAAATTTTAGCCGGTGGATGGCCTTAAGGTGGGAAGGCAAGTTTTTTGTACTAAGTACAGAAAAGTTTGATATATACAAAAATCTACGCCATTTTTTTACAGGGACAGCAATTGTGTACTATTAAAGCATCTGCGGGCTCTGTAAAATGCGCCCAGCTTCTGAGAGGGTAACTTTACTCTGGCTTCGATAGAGCCCCCATACCTGAGCTGGTCAAATTAAAATTACACCAGGCATATCAATGGAGGGCTTGTTGGGAAGATTGCTTCCATTAAAGGAGACTAGATTATCATTTCGATTCTTGCTTGTGTAGTGGTGTACTGTATCGTGGGACTTCTACGAGGTAAGAGGCGCGGGTGAGTTTTACAAGCCATTTAGAACCAATTTGAATCGCTATCGGCGTGCACATTCAAATGTGCATTCTTTTTAAAAATGATTTGGCTGCACCTCGAACGTTTCCATCTACGCGTGCATTCCTATTATTTGTTTGTAAATCACATCCTTCCCGCGACACGTTTCACAATATGGCACGGAACTGAACTGCACGGCTCAATACCAAAGTTCATTCACATTCTAATGCAAAACTCATATCTAAATATAAAACGTTTGCGGCAGTAAAACGAACGACGCGATGACATTTCGCGTTCGTTCCGAGCTTCGCCGTAGACCGCGCGGCGCTAGTTGCAGGAGCTTTTAACTTTATACAGATTTTCGACTGTACCGTGATAAACAGTACATGTTAAAACAGATCAAGAATAAATAGAACAATGGTAAAACAGAACAGTGATAAAACGAGAATGTAGAAAAAAACCTCATTAGCTTTGTTCGGGATTATTGCTTGTCGTTTGGGTGCCATAATTGATTTGACAGCGAAAGTAATAATGCCTTGTGACAACTATTACCATCTCTAAACAAAGAAACATTCATTTGAAAAATTTATTTCATTCCAAACATTTATATTCTTAAGTAGGTACCTATATATGCCTTCCATTTTAAAAATATTCTACTAAAACAAACCTTCTTTTGAATATGTAATCTGAAGCTTTATGAATATGGTTACAATAAATATTTGATATGGCCAACGAAATTCACAAAATTCACGAAATTAACTTTAAACACGTCACAATATCACTTAAGTATTTGTTTCCCATGGTGTGAAACCTCTGTATCGGGTAATGCCAATGTAGTTGTGCTTAGGTATACTGCAGTGAAATAGTGCATTTTGTCGGGTTGTTCCTGTGGGTATGCGTAGGTTTATGAGGTCAAGAGTTTGGAACAGTCGAATGAGAGGGTATCGCAAAGGTGACCCTAGTGGCTAAATGGTGAGAAATTGATTTGTTTAGTATCATCACTACAAAATTACACTTGGCAATAAATGGCTAGTTAAATCGGCTTCAGCTACCTTGAGAACTTAAATCTGAATGGCCAGATAGGTACTCATTAATTAATTATACCTACGACCACAAATTGATGCACGAGTATAAAATGTATCGAGAGCATCTCCTGTCCCGATCCTATCTTCCTCTTCCTCTCGCCTCTTCCTTCATATTTTTTTTTCTTCTAACAAAACATCTGTACTTAACCACTGTTAACACAAGAAACGTTGTTGACTTAAATTCCTTTGTATATAAATTTGTATTAAAAGATGTTTGTTTCTGACAAATAAATAAATATTAATATGGAACAGAGGTAACTTTTTTTTTTGTGTAAGATTTTTTTCTCACTTTTTAAATCTCCTTAAGATAGACCGCGAACCGCCACTGATCAAGATAATTGGCAAAAAGCATCAGAGAAAACCGAAGGATGTCTAAGAATGCTGTCAGTTAGTCAGGTACATACCGTACCGTGTAAAAATATAGCCTCTAGGATAACCAGCACAAATAAATGTCACGGATTGATTGTCCTGTCTGCTTTCGTTCCAAATAAGTACCGCGGATAGACAACTGGCTGCCGGCTGCTTAACGACGGCCGCTTGTTTCAGCCAATGGGTACCAACCCGTTTGGCGGCTGCGGCTGTACCAACCAACCTACCAGCTTTGGCTAGACAGAAAAGAGAATGAAGTTGTCTCCTGTTTTCATTTTGATGAAAATTTATTACATTTTAAGATTTAATAACGATGCTGCCGAAATGAGATTTTTGAATGTCACAAAATGATATAAGAAGCTCAACGGTCCGGGAGGAGCAAAACATTTAAAAACTGCTACTCAAAAGAAAGTCGCAAATGAGGTGGTTTGACAGACAAGACGTCCAGCAGGACGCTAAAGACAAAGGTAAGAGAAGCAACTTCAGGCTGTGCGAGAAGAGGCTGGACCTACTACGTAGCGCAGGATAGACGTCCCCGAACCGAGTAGGACAAGGGGAAGTAGATATATATGTATAACGACACTAAAATTAGTTTATCGATATCACCAAAAATGACGAAGTTATGACCTTTCAAAATTTAAACCCGCGATGTCATGAGTCAAAAATCAGTACAATTTTACAATTTGGCCGGCCTGCGAGATTAAAAACATTTTGACGGCTTATATCTTCGGTACTCTTCGGTATATTAAAAAATTCTACAAGTTCTGTCCTCAGCATGCTCTAATTTATATGATACGAATAGAAATGATATAAAATTCCGCTGTACGAAACGACCTCATTAAAACGATTAAGATGGTAGCACTGCTGGACCAAAAATAAACATATGGCTTAGAGATCATATGCTGTGGACATTGGTGGCAAAATGATGACACAACTTATAAGGAATTGGGTAGGCCACCAAATCAGAAAAACAGATTGTTCGAAATGAAACAGTGAAATCAAAAGATGCACAGGACAGATCAAAAATGCAACGCTTTTAAAATATAGAAAATACGTTACTATTGGTAAAGTTTTCTTGTCTTTGGGCATCACTTGCATTATCGTAAAGATTTATAAGCTTGTGTACAGGTTTTAGCCACCATTATTGAAATAACTTACCTACTAACCTAACCGCGGTTAGGAATCTTTGGGAAGAATGGTTTTTTTATGTGATACCACGCAATAGTCCCAACTACTCTCAACCGTTTGGAGCCAGTGAGACTATGGCATCACCAATTGGTATAAGTCGTGGGGTTGAAGATATTGAAGAGGGGAAGGATATGGGACCTCCGGATTCGTAGTCGAGAGCCTTACCTCTCCCTCGACCATGGATTCCGTATTATATTTCCTTTACAATACAGAATCCATATCCCGATCATAACATAAGACTAACTGCAAACGACGGACTTCTAATTTCCAGATACCTACATAAATACGGCCAAAGAACCTGAGAATACTATGCCCCAAAAATATATAATTATAACATGTTACCCCAATGCAATAAAAAAATTGTGAGCTATGCCAAAAAGTTTTTTTGTACTAATCTTTTTTTTCCTTCTTTTGTCTCTTTTATCTGATTTTCCAGATCTGAATATCCAGGTATTTCCTCACCTTCCTGTCCCCCTTCTCCTTCCCCTCCACAATACCTTCAGTCTCACAACATTCCTCAGTTGAGGATGGCATAGTCTCACTAGCTCCAGACGTTTGGGAGCAGTTGGGACTCTTGTGCGGTATTCATAAAAAAAATAAAAAAGTGGCCAGTTCGGCAAGTAGAAGCAGGTAGCTAGCTACACGCGCATTGCAAGTAATAAAAATATTAAAAAAACATGAAAACGGTAAGCATCGCAACGTAGGCGTGAACTTACCTCTGTGGGTACTACAAAACCATTAGTTTCCATAAATAAACATAATGATACGTAATCACAAAATATCCATAAAGGCAATCGTGCGAGCTTAACGTTATCAATGGTATCGAATGTCACTTTGACAGTTAAGCCAGGTCACACAGGTGGGCCGCGGGATATGCGCGACCTTGCGGTGACCTAGTGAAACATTTTGCCGCAGGTCAACTACTGCATCAAACTAGTAGAAACAAACCAAGCGAAGTCAGTACAGATCGACATATTGAACTTTGCAGTCAGTGGCGTCGCCACTGTAGATATTGAGGATGCCAGGCAGAAAACTAATCCATACGAAAATCTGATAATATTTGAAAATCTTTTACTAGCATCGCACAAATCGGAAAATGTTACTTGTATCGTGATGGAGGACTTATCCAACTCATGACGCATGGGTGGGACCCAGACGCGTTGACAACTGACGGGTCTTTGGAGATTTAAAGATAATATTTCAATTTGGTGGAATACCATTATTTTTTTTTTCATAAGAAGCTTTGTGGTTTGATATCATATTTTCACTTTGTGGTTTGATATCATATTAAATAAAACAAACACCTTGTTAACAGTAATGAGAGTTCCAAGGAGAAGGATAAAAGCTCCAGCAAGAGCAATAATAACAAACAAACACAATTTACAAAAAAATTCAGACGTTTAACAAAAGAGATGGCGTTTTAATCTGTTCTTTAGCATCTGTTCTGCAGTCATAAGCATGTCAAGCAGTACTTACCTATCGACTTAATATGTCGGAAACAAATAAATATTTTAGGCAATACCTACCTGGATTAGTTGCTAAGTGAGAAGTGACTGATGAAGATTGACAGCTTACCTGAAAATAAAGAAAATAAAATATTTAGTAGACTGATTTTTTTTTTAGATGTATCTATGAACCAAACAATTTCCCGAGCATTCAAATCTTTCGAACGATGAGTTCTGACGTAATGAAATATGCATGGCTTTTTAACGGGGAGAGGGACGTCGGAGAGTTATTATTTATTAATTCAAAATAATGATAATATTATTGTGCAATACGATAAACATGGTGTATTTAAAGAGAAAAATATTTATTACGTTTTTTTTTTTAAATTTGCATGGGCTTAGCATTTATCAAAATATAATCAGAAATATTACACATTTCTGATCGTTCTACGCATGTTTTATAAAAACATTTAAAAAGTTGAATATCCTTAAAAAATGCTGTGAAGGTTTTTCTGTAACTTGTCGATAAGATAAATTAAAAAAAAAACAGTGTGTGGTTTAATTTTTTTATGAACACTACGTAACTCTAATTTTTTTTTGTTATGCGGATTACAAATCTTTGGTTATGTTTATTTACAAAAACGCAACGATAAAGATTAAAATACTTTTCTCCACTGTAAAAATCATATTCGTATTTTAAATATTTTGTAAAACATACAATGGGACGGTCAGAAAAAAGTAATATTTCTGATTGGATTTTGATAAATACTAAGCCGAAGTAAATTTATAAAATATTTAATAAATATTTTTCTTAATTGATAAACTAAAGTTCTTAAAAACTTAAGACAAGATTTTTGTGCATAGCGCAAAGGGTAACAATTATTATTTTTATAAACAATAATTATTAATCTAAAACACTCATCCAAATTGAAAAAACCTTCCGAGCAAAGATAAATGTCGCCGGCAGGACTCGAACCCGCACTTGGCGGGTTTGCGATAAGCCGACGTTGCTCAACGGTAGAGCATCTAACCGGACATTAGAAGGGTGCGGGTTCGAGTCCTGCCGGCGACATTTATCTTTGCTCGGAAGGTTTTTTCAATTTGGATGAGTGTTTTAGATTAATAATTATTGTTTATAAAAATAATAAATATTTTTCTATTTAAAAACATTATGTTTATCGTATGGCGTAATAATATTATCATTATTTTGAATGAACACATAATAACCCTCCGACGCCCTCTCGCCCTTAAGTAAAAATCTAAAAATACCCGAAGATGTATACATAATTATTACATTTTAATAAAATGATACCGAAAATAAAACGGTATTTCCGTACGGTAAATACGTTTTACGGGAATTACATTATAAGACACAATAATATTCAATTTACACAGAATAAGTAGAAAATAATCTCTTATAGGATTATATTACGATATACCAACGTGACGTCAAAGTCAAAATAGGCGGTATTACGCTACACGGTGGCCAAAAAAAAAACTACTCCATTTAATGTTTTCTGGAATAGTTTTTATGATTTTATGCCGTATTGCGTTTCCTCCTCCTTTGGCCAACCAATGTGACATATCTGCCCTGATGATGAACACTGTAACGCTCTCCGAAACGTTGGCTAAAGGTGGAGGAAGCGCAGAATGGGATAATATTCTAAAAACTTAAAAAAAAATACTTTTCGCCGTGAAAACCTGAAAACATAACAAATATTGTGTTATTTAAAAAAAATGTTTTCTAATACGTCATAATCTTGTAACTAACTAACGAACTAACCATCACGCCCCAGTTTGAGATGGCCCTCCCCCCCACTAGGCTTTAAAGATGTGATGGCCCGTCCTTCCTTCGTTTATGATTTAATTTAGCAATAGACTTTCGTTCGCGCCACCGATTTAAGATGACTCCTCTACTGCTGCCTTAAATTTTCCTAACTAATGTGATTGGAAAACTCTTTGTAGTTTTCCTTTCAATTTGAGGTTTTTCTCCTCCTTGGCCAGCGTGTAACGTCTAGCCCTATGCTAACATTCGAGTGTTTCCGATTTTCATGATTTTCACGGAAATTTTGCACTCCAATGTGGTCAATTTTCCAAGCTTTTCGCGAGTCTACGTTGTGTTGTTTTTTGTTTCAGACTATTGGAAAAACAAGGCCTTATTTGTGGTAACCCCTATTCTTTGTAGCGTAGGCAGACTCTCGCATACCATTGACAGAATTCGTATTCCTAACATTCCTATCTTAGACTTTAATGTTCTGAACTCTCTATTATTATCCTACTATGCAATCTACGTTAATTTCCTATAGGAAGACTAGCATTTTCCTAACTTTACCCCTAAATTTTCTATTTTTTCTTCTATCGTGAGTTTTAATGGGAAAACTTAGCTTCTGGGCTATACTAATTGCACTATTCCTGATCTATATAATACGACGTAGTTTCGATTTTAAATTTGGTATACATAAATGTAATGATCACAGTATTATCGCCTTTCCTCATCGTACTAAGTGTTATTCTACATGGGTTAGTTTCAATGAATTTCATGGTTAAAAGGTACAGTTTTACTTGTTTTGGCGCCATCTCCATCCTCTCCTAAATTTGGGAAAATTACATGATTAGGTTTTAGTTTACACAGCTTTTGTTATGACGAGAGATCGAATACGGTTTGTTTTGCTGCAATTCGGCTCCAGACCTACCCCTAAAGTACTCAGATGACCACGTTTCCGGTCAGTAACTCTCTCTTCACAGACGTACAGCCTGACCAAATCGGTATACGTAACCTCTTCTTTTAGTTCGTGCGCTATTGGTCATCCCCTGTACCGCGACGGAAAGAGCACCTTCCTTATCCATGGGTCCGAGACCCTCCGAATTCCCGTCCTCCAGACAGTTACATTTAAAGGAGATCAAACCGGTTCCGTCCCCTCGTCAAACAACATTATATACTTGCGAATTTTTGCAAGGTCCGGGTTGAAAGGCCGTCCCCCGCATCAAGAGTTCAGAGATAACCACGCTTAAATCAGCAATTATCTCTGCCCAATCGATAGGTACAAATTATAAATATATGTAAACAATACGAGGTTTTATAATCCACAATACTCCAGTTTTCCCAGAAAATTGTGGATCTGACATCTCCAACACAGGTCGTGAATCTGTGCCAGATATTCAGACATATTACATAAGAATATACGTAAAAGTGATAATACAATATATATAATAGATTACTTTTGGTTTGGTTGACAGGTTGATTTAATGAGACCCTGCTATCTCATGTAGTTTGAATTTAACTGTAGATTGATTTTTTGTTTGGAGAAAAGGTAGGACTCCAAAAAGCCCAAAATTTGCAAGGCCTGAACCTTGAAAACCTAAGTCGAAGATAAAATTAATTTTATAACATAACTTGGGAACGTATTGTCGACGAATGATTATGCTTATTTTGACATTTCTAGTAATGTGGGTTTTTGTTTGTTCTGTTGAATTCATCAATATGTTCGAACGGGAGTGGAGCGCCTTTGAATTGAATCTTTCTACGAAAATGGCGCTATAAAAATATGTATGTACGCAAACTACAAATACGTGATTTCTAAAAGATGATAGTTCATCGAAAAAGATGATAGTTCTTTTTCAATTAAATGTCGACGTTTGTTAAGGTACTTATTCTTCGTAAGATGTACTGAAATTCGAATATATATATATACTTATACGTATCTACATACTTCGATAAAAGAAGGTGTGGTTTGGAATGTTGACCTAGTTTAATAACAGTCGAGGAAGTGTGTCATTGAGATATGCGACAGTTATTAAGTGTCAGAGACCCCCGTCAGGAAGCATAACAATTAGGATTCATTGGTTTGTTTTAGAATGATAACGATCTTTGAATTAATAAAAATCGTTTGGGATGTTTATAATTAGTAACGTTAGTTTTCGAATTTAAGTGTTAGGGAAAATATATACTAATAAAATAAACAGTTTTTATAGGACATATACATAAATATAATAATTGGTTTTATATATATACATATTAAACGTTGTATATAAATACACATATAATAAATAACGGCCATATAGATTTGATAGATACATTATACACTTTCTTTATATATATACCTCCATACACACATATATACTCTTAGTAAAGGCTTAGGTATCTACCGGAAATTTTTATAAATACTTAAATATATTTATGGAAAAAAATAGGTATTTTTGAATATTTAAAAGTCAAGTGCTGGTAATGAGTGAGACAATTGAATTATCTATAGTACTAGTTTAATTATAATTCAATGCGAAAAGAGAGGTTTATACAGGTAAGTATCTAACGGAAATTATTATAAATACCTAGATGTATTTATGTAAAATTATATTTCTGAATATTTAAATTCAAGTACTGGTATTGAGTGAGACAATTGAATTATCTTTAGTACTCGTTTAATTATAATTCAATGTGAAAAGAGAGGATTATCGTAAAATATTTAATGGAGCTAGACATACCGCTCGGGTACCCCGAAATGTATTTGAACATAATTATTTGATTAGAACGGCTTTGATCAAATATACAAAACATTTACTCATGATAGATAACGGTCGTATAGTATTGACCTATATATTAAACAGTAAATATAATCATATATATATATATATATATACACATATATACAATACATGTACTTATAAATCATTAGAAATATAATTCATGTCTCCGTCCTCGCCTTCCCCGGGAGAACCTGAAAACTTTTATATTAAATGGTTGACTCACCTGAACTCCCGACAAATTTCATAATTTTTCCAGACGGGTTATACACGCCAATTACGAGGTTTGGGAAAATATTGGACTTCCCTGCCTGGTATTTTTAATCTAATTTAGAAATATTTACTTAATACAATCTAGTGTTTCCTAATTTCAATTCGTGATCTACCGATTTGTACTATTTCTTCAAATTTAATGATCTCTAAATCCAAATTTTATTAGATAATATTTAATTTTTGTTGTTTTATTTTCCTATTTTATTCTTTGGACTCACGTAATTCTCTTTACTAACTATTAATTAAATCCGTAAACCGAACGCTTGGTAATATTTTAGAGCTTTATTATTTTTCTTTTACGAAATTAATCCCACACTAAGTATTAAAATGAATTATGTGAAACTAAGACTCAGCTGTTTTTAAACTTTCACTAAATTATTTTAAACGCAATTATATTTAATTTTTCTTAAACTCGTAATAAATTCAGTTCAACATAAAATATGAATTAAATCATATTTCATTTAAACAATTTTAATTAATTCACAGAAGCAATTTTTAAAATCTTTAAACAAATAACTTTATTAATTTTAGAAATTTTCAATATTTATTAAATTATTATTATTATCACATTGCTCTAACAGTTTTGAGAAAATTAGATCAACAAGAGAATTTATTTTAATACAATATTAATTCGAACACAAAACACTTTATTTACTGGGTCACTTTTTTTATATCACTTCCCTTAAATATAATGAATTTTAGAAGACTTCGATTCAAACACTTTATTTATAAACACTTTCGATTATTATAATTTCACTTAAAACCACCAATTTTAATTAATTCACAGAAGTAATTTTTAGTATCAACTTAATTATAATGAATTTTAGAAACTTCAATATTTATCAAACTATTATTGAATTAAATCAAACTATTGTTGAATTAAATCAAACTATTATTGAATCAATTCAACAACTATTCAAAAGAATTTATTTAAAACTTTATTTAATTGTAAGAAACAAATCAAAATGAAACTTCCTAAGTCCAAAAACAAAACAATTACTTAATATCGGTCAGCACGTAATTTAATTATTTCCTCGCCCGGCGTACTTCGCGACTAATTCCCTATTCTCTCATTACATTTCCTTATATACCTAGCTTAGAATCAAAAGGATTTAACTCCATTCCATACCTACATTACATTATGTTCTTTACCAACTCGTAAACCTATATGTAAGTAACACTAATTTCGACTGTAATT
>JAHDVE020007572.1:0-15038 GCA_022606495.2 Halesus radiatus
TTATATATTGTTTCGTGATGGAGAGCACGACCCTCCTTGATATACTCAAATAGAAAACCCTATCCAAAGCGCTCAACAAGTTCCTCGATGACTCCGAGACTTGCAGACTCGCAATGACCAATAAATCATACTACAAACAACTCCAAGGCAGGTACCGTAAACAAGTCACCACATTTGACGAGTTTGTCGAGTTGAAAACCGCCAAAACCAAAAAGCAACAACTTACCAAGGTTGTGGAGGAAGGAATAACAATCACTCAATAATAGAAGTGTTTGATTATCAAAACAAATATCTTCAACTGCCCTCCTTAAATATTTCACAGTATATCATTTTTGAGTTTATCATTCATTCTAATCTCTTCTTTCTTTCAAATATTTTATCCGTTTTAGCGTCAAAAAATTGGAAACATGTGACATCAGTACCTTACTATAACGTTGGAGCCGTTAACGAAAAACTCAAATCTGGAACATATAGTTTTTTCTCCCATAACACCAACCCACAGGATTTATTCTTCATCAATCGGACATTGGTTGATAAAAGTTTAGAGTTCGAAAGGGCAGGCTTTGAATCTGAGTGTGAGACTTCAAATTAGGCACTTTATAAACAGCTGTACGAGGGGACTGCCTTAACTGACAATTTCGATTTTTCCAATCCGGAGTCGTTAAGACAACGCCAGAAACAGATTCTAGATACAATGAACACGTTTACTCAAAAAAAAGAAGAAGATCTCAAGTTTTCGATGGAGTTCGGAGTATAAAATATAAGAAATATGAAGCGCATCAGCATTATTCTATGTTTCGGAGGTTACTTTTCGATGGGCATTTATGAGAAGAATAAATGTATAATGCACAAAAGTGACCACAAATATGTGTGCAGGAAGAAAGCAGGCGGGCGCCAGCTCACCAAAGACAGAGCGGGAGGAGGGATTACGTCGATGGGTGCCGATATCCGAAGGCACCAGGAAAAGCTGCATCAGGAGAAGGTATCGAGTATACTGACTGAGAACTTTGCGGAACTGGAGAAATCAGATGTGATACTGTTGCAGGCTCCCGGGATCAATAAGCTGATCCTGGTCAACGAAAACGAGATTCTTTACAAATTGAGACACAAGCTGAAGTCGATCTGTCTGACAGCCAAAAAGGCTAACTACACTGAAGTGGAAAGGATCTACGAAACCATCACCAAGGTCTACTTGGTTAAAAAATTGGAAGAATGATACTAAAATAATTTTGTCACTAAATTATGTTGTTTTTTATTAATCATTACTATCTAATATAACATCATTTATGAATTACATATCTAGCAACAATAAGAGTGTTTTAAGGTAAATATGAATAATAAAAATAAGCAATAAGAAAATAGCAATAAAATTTGATTGAGCGCATATTCGAAAAATATATATTTATTGTCACTTGACTTTTCCAACAAAAATATGGGTCGTCGGTTTAGACAGGCCAGGTAAATTATTAATAAGAGATTAAAAGTATTAGAGTCATATATGATTATGATTATCATGACCATCAATCTCGCAGTTATCGCAACCCTCACATTTGCAAAATAATCCGCATTTGATTCCGCCGTTATAACACTCGCAATAACGTTTGAGACATCGGGTTTTTTTACATTTGCAACCCTTTTTTACAGTCTCAAGCTCAACTCCAAGTTCAAACATAACTTGTTTTTCAGGGTTTTCCTACTAAAAAGCCTTGGGATTTCTAGACAAAGCTTCAATAATTGCTTGGTTATGAAGCTCACTTTTTTACAGATTTCCACAACCTTTGCATTGGCAGTTCTCTCCACAGAATATTTGCAGATGAAAACATTCACAGTACATCTTGAGACAGTTCGACTTTTTGCAGTTGCAACCCGACTCTCTAACTTTTTAAATCCTTTATAAACGTTATTTATTGGCCAAGTTATTTAAGACCATATGGCCTTGATGGGCCTCAGAATAGTGAGAAATCTGAGTTTATTTAATTCGATTGGACGTTCTCGTGATCCTTTCAACATTTGGAGTGGAGATGGCTGCTGAAGTATTTGCATGAAGCGTCCTGGAGGAAGGGACGTTCCGACGAACGGGAGTGCGCAATATTTATTGAGGCACTACTTCCTCCTCGATCTCCATAAAATAATTTTCCTTCAATGTCGCCTGGTTTTCTTCCACACTCATCTTCCTACTAAAATCTATTGACTCTGCCTCGGACTAAGAACTTTCAAGATACCGCTTTTCTTTTTTCCTCATCATCAACTCATTGTCTTTATGATCCAGACCAATAAATCCAAGCTGATCTTCTTCTGCTGAACTGTTCATTCGATTGGGGATGGCTTCGTTGTCGCTAGAAGATGACATGTAAAGGCTCTTGAGTATTTTAGAATCCTTTAATCTGTTGGGAGGAGGACAGTATTCCTGAACAATGTTCCTGTCAGGCTTGTCATCCTCTTCTTTGTCGAGATCGATGGCTTCATCATTATCCATGATTTCGTCAAACCTGTCATTTTTGTTGTTGAGTCTAAAAAAGTCCTCGATGAAGAGAGGTGGTTTTATTCTGGGGTCGAACTGAGGATATGATTCGACTATGTTAATTGGAGAAAGAAATGATGATAGATGTTTGTTATTGTGAGATATTTTGCGCATTTATTTGGTGATTAAACTTCAAGGTCAATATATTAATGAATGTATAATACAAAGCAAAAAAAATATATTAATCCAGATAAGTAATATAGAGTATTTGATTTTTAAAAATATTGCAGACTCGAGTTATAACAATGAAATATATAGATAATATTTAAAAAATGTATGTTAATTGCAGATATTTATATATTGATATGTAAGATTATTTTATGAAGAAATGCTGAGGACACTCCATATTTATGAAATTCAATCCTCAAAATATATTTAGTTATATTATTCAAATATTTTTTACCAAAGCATCCCACCTAATAATATTAATACGCAGTAGATTTTCAGATATAATTTTCATATAATTATGTTTTAATATAATTTTTTTTTTTTTTTTTTTTTTTATGAAGATGGATGAGACTACTCTCCATCCCAAATATCGTCATGATATTATTATTATATATATATATTTAACTTCAGCCTCCGCCTGTGCCCTGCCTCGCAAACAACAGGTTAATCTGAAGTTTCCTCTGGGCAACCAGTGGGATTCCATAAATAAATAAATAAATAAATATAATTTTTATTTGCATCTTGTTACAAATTTATTTATTCAAGTATGGATGTTTGGTCTTTCTTTTGCCTTGTGTCCAAAGTTGGTGTTGTGTATCGTAAAATTGACTTTTCATTAACAATTTTTTTTAAATGATTATTTCATACAAAAAACACTAAAAATCATTTCAGGCTTTGAATCTTAAATCTGGACTAGAATCATTAAAGAAGTTTGTATGAGTGGTTTTTATGATCTGAAGAAACAATAATAGTAACTTATATATCTTTCCACAAAATATATGTGTATTTAGCTATTATTTGTTTCAATTCAGTATCCACATTAAAAACAAAAAATATTCGTATTCAAATTCAAATTCTAAAAAGTTAAAACCTGATACATGTTTTTTCATCATGCCTATGATCTCCTAGCTTTTGGAGTGCCTGGCCGACCAACGATAGTTTTGGTCTCTTCTGCTTCTTTTGGTTTTAACACCTGAAAGGAACAAGTCAAATTTTCCGTTATACTCATAATCCCACCGCTATTATCAAACTATCCAATGTAATTGGGTGCCGAAAATATCGTGACGAGTTTTCTGCTAGCAAAAAACTCGTAACCTTCCTCGACTACCTGGTGTGCCCTGCAGATTAAGTCTAGATTAAATTTTTAAACAACAAATCTGACTACATCCTCACCGAAAACATAGGACACTCCTCTTTCATTCTGGCCCCATCCCTGAACTCCTTCTTTAGGGTCGGACCACATCAGATCGCAAAGCAGTCCGTTTTCTGGAATCTCGATCGGTCTTTCGATGTGGTTAATATGGTCGAGTTTGCCGAGTTCGGGGGAAAGTCCTCCATGCATACAGAGTATCCGATCATCGATGAGGGCGGCGACAGGCAAACAGTTGAATACGTCAACAAACATTTTCCACGTCTTAACATTATACCTCCTTTTGCATTCATCGTAAAATCCGTAATATTTTGTGATCTCTTAACTCTCGTGATTTCCTCTGAGAAGGAAGAAGTTTTAAGGATATTTAATTTTATATGCCGACAGCAGACAAAACGTTTCTATGCCCTGTTTTCCCCGATCCACGTAGTCACCCAAAAATAAATAGTTAGTCTGGGGAGGAAATCCACAGTGTTCCATAATGCGGAGCAAGTCGAAGTACTGTCCATGAATGTCACCACAAATCTTGACTGGTGCGCAAAGGTCAAGCAGCATGGGCTGGTCTAGCAAAATGGGTCTGATAAGCGCGAGAAGTCCTTTCACTTCTTTCTATTCGAGGTTTACCGTCTTTCCGGGACGACCGCCCTTGACAGCAAGCAATTTATTTATTATCTGATCGATATCAAGGTCGATTTCTTTTTTGAGCATACGCACTTAAATTGTTATTTTCTAGTATTTTTTTAATAGTTGTATTTCTACTAAAAAATAATCATCATCACAATAATCAATCTAATATTAACTGTTTGTCAATAAGCTAATAAATCATGCAAAACATAACGAAGGGTTTCTTTAGCAGAGTCCAGTGCTCACCGGGGAGCTTGAAATTCCTCGAATTCTCAATCTTGTGGAATGGTCAACGAGTCTCCTAACTATATCTCTAAAAGAAGTAGTGTTCACCTTTGAGTTCCAAAGCCTCTCCCCGAGGACTGCCGTTCTTGGCCATAACTTTCGAAAATGAGTGTTTCTATCGTTTATCTCACTCCACATGCATGCTTCTCCTCCAACGACTTTTCCCTTGATCCCTGTCAATACAGGATTATAACTGTAGAACTGTTTCCAAGTTATAATCGAGTCCCCGTAGCCTGCCCCTGCCCTTCCGCCATAGCCGACATCGAGATAGGTTTGGTCTTAGTTGGACAACACAATTTTATTCGTTCTGTTGGCAATTTGAGCGATGTTCTTGGAAGCTCCCCACCATTGAATGTAATCTGTTGTTTCCGTGGGTAGGTTAATTTTCTAATTCGCCCAATAGCTCGCTGTCTTGTTGCTTAAAGTCTTCCAAAGTGCTTTTTCGCGTTGCCTGAAATGCACCGATAGGCCATAATAATCACTGATATTTTGTGCAGCCATATATTCTTTGATGGCTGGTCTCTGATCCCAACATTTATCGACGACTTCATCCCCACCAAAGTGAAATACAGGATCGATGAAGATGGCATCAAGTTCTTTTAACACTTCCCCAAGAACTGTGTAAGTAATGTTGATGGTTGGATCGAATTGGCCCTAATAGAAGGGGTCGCAGGAGAGAGTGATGTTGGCTAATTGTGGGCTTCGTCCCCATGATTGTGTGTGAGCTGGCGTGTCGATTTCAGGAACAACTCTAACGCCTCTTCGCAAAGCATATTGCACGACTTCGCGAAGATCAATTTTGGAATAGGTCTGGTTATTAAATGAACCATATTAAGCAAGTTATGGATGCGAGTCCAAAATGATTGGAAAACTATCTTCATCAGTGATGTGCCTGTGTAAAATAAATAAAACAGCAAATAAAAATTGGAAATGATATTGTTATTTTCAAGTAATATTTACCAATGGAGAACATTCATCTTCGAGTACATCAACGAATCGATAGTACGTTTGATATCAGCTATAGGGAGAAAATGACGAGAGGTATCGATCATCAATCCTCTCCATTCAAATTAAGGATGATCTGTTATTGTCATCGGCAATCCATTTATCACATAACTTGTTGTTTTTCCGGAGGCAAGAGGAGTGAATAATTGAGAAAACGTCTCAAACCCACGGAGGTATCCTGCGTAATAATCTGCTCTTAAGTGCCATATTCCATCTTCTGTGATGTCAAGAGTATAGTTTTCATAGCCTGCATATGGTGGAGTGAGAGTAGAATTTTTAATCAGAATTATCAGAGTGACTGGGGTATCTGCAGTTTCCTACCTGATTAAATTTACTTAAGACTGTTACGATTTCGTGCATTTAAAGGCTTCTGCTAAATAGATGTCGACAATTTAGCGAAGGTAGGTTGGAGAAATACTAACTTTATAGTTAATGGCGCAAGGATTGACTGTGAGGGATTCGTTGCCTGTGGTGTATTTATATGGCAAAGGCCAAAAGCTTGGAGAGCTTAAGGTGGTGGTGATGCAGAAAAATAAAAGGCAAAGAGTTCTTTTGGATATTTGATTCATTTGTAATAAATATTTTTTATTGGCAAATATTATATATAGATATGTTTTTTCGAGTAATTATATTGTAAGAGGTATTTTTATCATTTTTGAACTCACCATATTATTACTTTCCAAAAATATATGAATTTTTGGATTGATCAAAAAATCCAAATAAATTTAGATTTGAACTTATACAATATTTATTTGTAATCGATGTCCTATTTTAAAAAAATATAATTCCCCCCCAAAGTGTTTGCAGTATTGATAGTTGCATATAGAATTCATTAGAAGCAATTTCTAGTTCTTTTATATGAACGAGTTTGAGTAGAAAGAAAAGAAACATTAGAATATTATCTATTGCTTTAAATAAAATTGGAATTTTTGTTTTTTTTGTAATAAAGTTTTAATATTAAATTCATATAAAGAACAAATAGGATATATTAAAAAATATTAATTTTACAAAAAATTGATAAAGGATTACAAAAAAATATTTAATATATTTTGCAGATAAATCTATACTCTGGTGTGATATGAACAGTACTTAGCGTCAGAAACAAATAGAATAACGCATTCAATTATTTTTACATACTCACGAACTCTAAAATAATGTCGTAAAATAATAACTTGGAGGAAAAACTGCAAAGAAAAAGGTTTATCCAGATACAAAACATCACCAATAATTGCCATAACTCAAGCGATAAAGATTTAGAAACTTCATCTTAAGAGTCAATGAGAAAGGCAGGCTTTTTCAATAAAAAATCAGTAGATTGACACAATAAAATAGCCAGAAATAGACATAAAAAAATAAGAACTTTAAAATAGTCAATAAACTCACAAATCAAATAAATGAATAAAAATATTATGCCCCACTCTACTAGAGAACCCCATATATCATTGCGAGAAAGTAAGAAAAGATACGTCAGCAAATCATCCTAACCGAAATTGCCAACAGATAAAGCTATATCCAGAATCAAAGGAGGAGTGCTAAATAAGGATACAAAATTAAGTAAAGCACGAAAAATATTGATTTATTCAGAAGCATTCCAAGCTCACGTTCAAAAGAGAAAAAAGAGAAGAGAAGCAATAGGTCTCCTAGGAACAATTTCATACAATCCCAAGCAGAATGGACTCAATAAAAAAATATGCATATGAATAATCTTGTAATAAAAAAACTCGATCACTCCCTGTCAGAAATGCGAGATCGACCCTACATCAATCCCAACACCGACAGACTTCTGCGGAACCGGTCCTGTCTCCAAAACTTGAATGTTTTTGATCGTTTTAGGGTCTATGAGGAGCTGTATCGGAGATCAAGTTCGGCCAAAGCAAAAAGGATCATAGCTGAAGAGACGCCGTTTACTCCCAAAATTAACAAGAACTATAGATTGTCGCCTTCGAAATCCACAGACAACGCAACAAGATAACAACAGATATTATTAACTGTTAAGGGACCAAAGACTTCCTCTCGAAAAAGCAATAATAAGAGAGAATCGTTTCAATTTTTAATAAAAGATCTGTCAGTCGAAAGGTTTAAAGCTAAGAAAGCTCGGCAGTAACGAATCAAAGATATGATTGACTCGTAGAATGTCAAGGTTGAAAAAACAATGAAAAAACTGTTTTCAAAGATATCCATATGATTTCGACCCATAAAATTCAAATTTAAATATAGGGGGTTGTATTAATATTTAATTTAATTGAGAGAAGATAGTTTCATAAGTCGCATAGGGTAATTCAAATAATAAGTAAATAAATTAGTCAAATTAAAAATGATAAAAAAAAAAATGTTGAAGGTGGGATTTGAACCCACGCCCTTTCGGAATAGAGCCTGAATCTACCGCCTTAGACCGCTCGGCCACTTCAACTTTGCTAGCAATGTTCTCCTCATCCCATTCATATATGACTCCTATATCTCTAAGCCCTTTGAATCATAATAAAATAAAATTTATGGAATATACATTAATATTCATCTACTGTCGTATCTTTATCATTATTAAAAATGTAAACATTCGCAATCACTATAACCTCAGTTTGCTCGGACCAGAAATTGACAAGTATATATTGCTTGTACCCGAGCATTCTGTGCTGTTTGACTTCAGAGTGAAGACATTTTTATCGACTTTAGACACATATGACTTGAGTGTGTTCTTACAATTGCTGTCGATTCTCATCCCATACTTATTAATTATTTACTCTCCACTCTTGTCTACAACGAATCCCCACTTGTCGTGTGCGTAGTGTAGCCTCACCAAACCGTGATTTCTGATAATCCCACTTATGTATTTGATCCTGAGTGTCATCACATTCCGATTGTTCTCTGGGTTGCAGATTGACTCTCCGAGAATCCCGTTCAAGTTATTGAGCCCGTTTACAACTCTGTTTGTATCCCCCTCTACATATGCCCCCTTATTTAGGTCTGACTTGTATTTCACTAACTATACTCTGCTGATCAGATCGGAACTATATTCCAAATATAAGACTCCAGCACAATTCAGCTAAATTCCTTCAACTAGTAACTCCTGCAAATCAAAAAGTTCCCTTCCTGCATATAACGCATAGAATTGATTATATATGTTGTACCAGTTCACTATACCTGTGCCCAAAGTCCAATCGAGAGGCGGGTCATTGTTTTCGAACTTGCACATCGCCTGAAAGTTGTCCATCACGAAAATTCTCAAGATGGGTGCTTGAACCAATATAGTTTACCATAATTTCATATTTTTTTCGGCCAACAGAATTTTAGACCAGATCAAATGGCGAAATATTTTGGATCTGAATATGCTGGAACACATGAGTTCAGCTTATGTACCATTAACAAATTACTTTAAAATATATTTTTAAGTATTTTCCTGTTTAAAAAATCTTGTGAATCCGTTAACCATCCTTGAAAACTGCTTAATATAAGCATCTGAATTTTGAGAGTCGTATACCGCCAGATAGGCAAGGCCTTCCAATGCCATTCCCTGGTTGTAGGTCCAGAATTAGGCAGGACCGACAGCATCTGGAAAGATATCGAGTGTGTTATTATTAATGTATTTGCCTGGCTGCAAGAACATAAACGCATATTGGGCTTTGAGTGCAGCCAAGTATTTTTATTACTTGGTAATTTCATAAAGCCTACCACAAAATGCCATGAACTGCTCGTTTGTTACTGAATTTCTGTAATTTGTCTTTGGTCTCCATTCGAGACCGATATAATTGGGCTTAGTTGGGTCTGCGTTCTCAGATACAATAAAAGTGTAAAGTTTTGCTGCCACGTCTAAATACTTCGTGATATTGAGACTTTGGTAGAGTTTGAGATAGGACAGCCCCAGCCATTGTCGATCGTCCCATATTATATCCATGTTCTATTTGTCCCAATAGTTTTAGTTCGAGAAAAAAGCTGGATCCTTAAATACAGACGGAACAGTGCCGTCCTGCACTGTGAAATTCGTCCAGTCTTTGGTGGCTCTCCTTCTGGCTTCGTCTTGTATTGACTTATCGATATCAGTTGACCGGAGGACAAGGGGAACAAACTCGAGTCCAGCCCATGTCTGCCAATACTGGAGATGATTTTTGAGGTTTTTCCATCTAGTGACATTAAGTTCCACCAAGAATCTGTCTGATGCAGAGGATAGAAGTGATCGATTGGAACTGCAAAAACAAGCGGACGTGATTACCATAAGGAGAGTGATTACCGAAAATTTAACCATATGAGGTTGTGTATTTTTTCAAAGAAAAATAAGATATATATTATGCGTATATTTCACAATTTATTATTTATTTGAAGCAATGTTACATTATTATATGAACGATAAATACCACAAAAATACCTCAAGCAAAATAAGATTTGAATATTGATTTGTACATATCTATAAAGAAGTTAATATGATCATAACCATAAAAAAATCCAAGTAGATTTATATTTATATCGTTCACTTTTCGAATATTTTAAACCCACATTTTTTAGAAGAATAGAAAATGACAGCAAATAAAAATATGAAATTTTTAATTATCCTTATTTCCACATTAGTTATCATTTAGAATCAAATTCCTTACTTTCTCGTTCGAGAAACCTAAGCAACACCTAAAAAAACAAGACAGTATTTTAGCCTCGGAACCGCATTAGTTGGCGACAATAATACCATCACTAGAAACCTCGCCATCGTGAATCTGCAGAAAGGTAACAGTAATAAAATTGCTGGAGACGGAACCTACATTAACGGAATCTCGGGGAACAGCAATTTGATATATGGGCAGAAGCTGAATTTTGGAAACGGTATAAAAGGAAATCTGAGCAAAGTTATCGGTGAGAAAAATACGCTGAACAGAGCTTAGGGAAATTAGAACTCCATTTTTGGTGAGCGCAATCAACTCAACAATGTGAAAGGGTAGCATAATTATATAGAAGGAAATCTCAATTCATTCGGCAAAATCAAGGGCAACAATAATCTTGTTCTGGGGTTGGAAAACAGGCAAAACGATATCCTTGGGCACAACAACAGCGTCGAAGATGAAATCAACACGAAGAACACAATCAGAGGAGATGGCAATCATATTGGAGTAGATTTTTAAGTCGTTAATCCGGAAAAATTTGCTGATCAGTGGCTTTCAATTTCTCAAAAGACTAAATACCGCTGAATTTGAAATAGTCTATCAGCTTTAGAAATATTTTCAAGCATAGATATCTATATATATATTGCCTGAATAAAGTAGGTTGGAGGTGCATGGCAGAAATATTAAAATTGATGTCAGATTTAGAAAGGAATATATTTTATAATAAAAAAAAATGCATAATAAAATCTAGATCTCCCTTATTTGACTCGTATTATTCGAAAACATCTGCTATTGTTTCCTCAATTAATATAATATACATGCATGTTTGTATCGGGGTAGGACAAGCAGGAATCAACCTCCTACACGCTTATTATTCCCAGATCGAAGGCGATGAAAGGCCTCCTGTGGTATTCATAGACCATGACTACGAGGCAATAGATTCCATTAAAAAAACAGGGCTTTACAACCATGTGAAGGCTTATTTTGTGAAGGGAAAACACTGCTCTGCCTCTAATTGGAATTAAGCCTCCTATTGTGGAAGCATATCTAATAAAGATTTAATTTCTTAAGCAGTCACTAAAGCGCTAGAGTCCTCCAACAAAGTCAATGGAGTCAAGATCTTCGGGAGCCTCGGAGGAGGGACAGGAACAGCCCTTCTAAGGCAGGTATGTTCTCCATTTTCTAGTAAAACACCAAAACTTGGATTGATGGTCTGGCCTAATGAAAAGTACACATCATCTCAGAATCTGGTGAGTAGCTATAATACAGTGTTGGGATTGCAGTAATGCCAGTAACATCTAACCATGAATTTGATGGTGCAAAACGAAAGCTTCTATAAACACATGCCAGAAACATTTAGTTTCAGATATTTGAATAGTTTGATCGTCCAGACCGTCCCTCTGATGCAGGATTTAAGCAAGATAAGCACATCCCTAATCCTAAATCCTAGCACCAAAATAATAAACTGTTAGAACGAGGACAAAGGATTATGGCAAAGTAACGGGAACTTTGAAGAATTGGCTCCTTTCACACACGTACTGCTCAAACATCAGCATCACTTTGATCAAAAGTACCTCGCTATCTCCAGCCAGCAATCTCAGATTTACAATCCTAAGTTATCTTGTTCTGGAGCTTCTTTAGTTTTACACTCATCTACAATCCAAAGACTGTCATCTATTGAAGGAAAATTCGATAGTCTATATCGCAGAAGATCATTTGTTCACTGGTATAGTGGGGTCGGGCTGAGCGAAGGATATTTTGAATAAGCTCGCTAAGGACTTCGAGCTATTAAATAATCATATTAAGCTTTGAGTTGAGATGATAAAAATATCCTTGGCCTAGATTCAGTCATTTTAAATATACAGGTTAAAAATTTTTGTCCACTTTCCATCACATCTCATTATTATGAAAAAATATTCATATCTATTGGCCAATTCATTGTTAATTTTTATTATTAGAAAATTACCGGATCGTGTTTCGATGTCTATCTACATTTTTCACATAAAAAATAAGTCCATATAATTTGATTAATTTAATTATTTTTAAAATCCAATATCTATTCTCGCTTTTCTAATGATTAAACCCCTATTCGTAATTTTAGCCCTCGTCTGCATGGGCACTGTGCAGGCAATTTAATTTGTGATGACGCTCCCTCCCAACCAACCTCGCTGTTTCTACAGAGTCCTCGGTATCAACCACATCAAATTAATTTATTCATAATTTAATCGTATGGATACAGGTGACAATGCAAAATATGTAGTATAAGTAACTCCCATGCAAGATTCCGAGTACTCTGTCATGGTCAAGAGATCATATCAAGACGCGGGTTCATCGCCGGATAAAACTATAATTTATAACCGAACCCTCTCAAACTACTAAATAGTAACTAAACAATACTAAACAACACTTTCTTTCGTTATAATAAACACAGGTCACACTCCATAAATACAGTGCAGCAGGAATGCATACCATTTGCGTATCAAATCTGCATTACGATCAATCAAAATTCAAGTTTCTCTTTGAAGCAGGGGTAGACCTGCTAGATCTGGAAAACAGTCCAACCAAGGAGAACTCAAAACATACTCAAGACTCTATGAACAAGCTAGATGACGTGGTAAAGATGGTGGAGAAAAGCCTCGAGACTGTTGAGGGTGTGCGGGGACAGACTGAGTAGCTGATGAACATGATGTCGAGTAAGAGGGTAATATTCACAGTTCTCGGGCTACTTTGTGTGGCTGTCTTAAACTTTGGCTTTTACACTTTCAGTAAACGAACTCTGCGCCAAAGAAAGTTAATTTGAATGTATTATTCGAACGATTGACATAATAAGTCTTAAATATCTATATATGTAGAAACAACAAGAATGAAAAACGAACTGTTACTTTTTATTACAAATATTTTATCAAGTTCTTAATATTTAATTATCGTCAGTAATTAATGATTCACTCGAAAGGTCTATATTTAGGAAAACTAAAACAAATATCAAAAGATTTGGAAGGAATTTTTATATTTTTCTATGATAAAAAAACTTAAAATATATATAAAAAAAACGATCTACAAAATTAGAAAAGTAAATAGAAATAATCAAAAACCAATACAAGGTATTTGATGGAAAAAAATAAGAAAATATTTTAAGAATTAACAGAAGACTACCCGCTCCCCAGAAGATAACCAGTCATTTGCTCATTATTGAAACCCAACCGAACTGAGTTCACAGAGTATAGACTTGTCGAGGTCTATTAGAAGTTTATCATTGGATACCACGATACGACGAGGAATAGGCCAAATTACAAAATCACATTTGACTGGTCAGTCCTGTTCTAGTTGATCAGAGACAAGAACATCATAAACACAGAAATAATAAATCCAGCCTATGGCATTAGAATCATATGTCCTAACAAAACTATCGAGTATTACTGGCCAGATTCATAACGAAATAATCGGGACCAAAAGGAAGGGGAAGCAATTAGTATGGATATCAACGCCAAAAACGCTGGAGGGCTGAAATAATGGAGACATTTTCTGGCCATGAAGCTGAACCAACGGGGGTTCCATTAGCTGTTCAGACCCCAAAAGAAGATTGGAAAAGGTAACTTTGCGTCGGTCTATCTTGCCATCAGGCTGGAGGACCAGAAGAAGATCGCAGTCAAAGCCTTCTCCAAAGAATCTACATATAGCGAAGAATTTGGACAAGAGAGCCTAATGAACTAGATCTAGTTAATGCGTAAGTTCAATCATAAAAACCTTATGAGATTTTATGAGGTATTCGAGAGTGAAAACTCCATCTACATGTGCGTAGAACTGTTGGAAGGAGGGCAACTTTACGATAAAATCAAGAGCAGGCACAAATTTAATTACCTTGAAGTATCCCAAATAATGCGCGGTGTCCTCCTCGGGCTGGAACACATGCATGCCAAGAGAATCATGCACCGAGACCTTAAACCCGAAAACATTATCCTCAGAAAGGAAAAAGACTACGATTGCGTGATCGCAGACTTCGGGTTGGCGACCTGGGCTGATGAGCATAAATACCTTTTCGCTCGCTGTGGAACTCCTGGTTATGTGGCCCCCGAGATTGTCAACCTGAAGGATTTACATAGCAAATGCTAGACTGTCTGTGACATGTTCAGTATGGGAGTAATTTTCCACATCTTGCTTATTGGGAGATCTCCTTTCGTGGGCAAGACCTATAATTAAGTCCTCTCATAAAATAGGGCCTGCGTCTTTGACTTTGAGGCTGACCAATACAGGATGGTTTCCAAACAGGGTATAATTTTATATCTCTAAAAGAATTATTTCAAGGATGACGATAACTTTTTTTCATTCTGTTATACTTTAAAATTTAGGTATGGATTTGCTGAAGTTGATGTTAGAGAAAAACCCTGAAGACCGTATTACTGCAGAGAAGGCTTTGAAACATCCATTCTTTATTTCAGCGGAGGATATGAATAATACCGTTAAATCCTTCGAAATTCCGGAAGAACTGCTCAGAATGCCCAACCATAAGTCTGGAGGAGGCAGAACGTCTATCATGGCGAGCCGCAAACAGCGAGCCAGTCTCGTCGGTAACTCCCCTTTAATGACGACCGCCAATCCACTCCGCAAACTGTTCCCTGTTCTGAACGAAGACAGCTGTGTTAAATTCAAGATGAGAGACATAGCTTACGACGGGAGCATCCAAAGCTGCGAGAGTATGGATAGTAGC
>JAHDVE020007573.1:0-29121 GCA_022606495.2 Halesus radiatus
CTCGATTTTCTCGAAAATTACTCAGCCGATTTCGCTGAAAATAGCACAGTTTGTTCCTATTAGTGCCGGGAAGGCTTATGGTTCGAATGAGGTCCAATGTGTAAAACTGTTACTATAACGTTTTAAAAACATTGAGGTTAGTCCATAGATATACCACTTTGGTTAGCCACAGATTACATATTCAAAAGAAGGTTTGTTTGGGTAGTATATTTTCAAAATGGAAAACATAAATAGATACCTACTTAAGAACTTTATTATTTAGATATATTTTGAAAAAAATAAATGTTTGGAATAAAATAATTTTTTCAAAGGAATGTTTCTTTGTTTCATAGTTTAGATATAGTAATCGTCGTCACAGGGCATTACTTTTGCTGTCAAATCAATTATAGCAACCACACGACAAATAAGAATTCACAACATTATAACTTTATTAAAAAAAAACACGAGCAAGGCCGGGTACACATCAGCTAGTATTATATACAAATAATAAAATTATTAATCTCTTTTAAACAAATCAGTAGAACGTAAATTTCAATATTTTTTATTCGCCCACCTACCGCTACCACTAACTTTGTTATATTTTAAGATTTTTTTTTAATCATACTTTTGATTCGAATAAATTTTTAATATGTTCTCAAAGGGAAAACAGAAATCGGAGCAAAACCCACTTCAATGAAGACACAATAATAATACGTACGCCTACTTAAAAGCTTGCTTACAAAATGTCATCGGAAAAACTTGTGGAAGTTTTTTCATTCAGCACGAAATGAATTTTCTTGATGTAAACCGCGGCGTTATGTTTAAACAAAAGCAACAGAAACACGTGTAGACGTTGTTAGCGTGTAGTGGGTGGGCAGGACCGGCGCATCCTCATGTCTGATATGTGCGGTGCACACGGTCGGCCAAAACGCGGGGCGGACTCTCTAACTTATATTATAGCATGATTTATCCACATCTAAACTACTTTATTGAAATCTGGGGAAACACACACGAATGAAATACCTTTAATTCTAGAACATCTACCAAAAAATTATACGAGGAAACAAAACAATAAGGAAACCAAACGAGTATAATATATGTCTCTTAATATATAAAATGAATAATTCACTCATACGTACTAACACAGAAATCATTAAAACGTCATTAATACACGAACAGTTTACACGACAACATGATAACATACATTTAAACACCATGCATACACAAAATGGCAAGCAATCCATTAGCTACGAGGGGAAGGAGCAATTTACATAATTGCCTTCCAGCACAATAAATAAAAAAAATCTACCTATATTTAAAAAGAAATTATTCAATATAAAACTAAATTAACAAAATAATTAAAATGTATAAAATTGTAGTACTTATTTAGGTAATCATTCCAGATGTTTCTTTTATCTAGAAAAAAAACAAATTCCGCATTGGCCACCGTCGGACTCGGCGGTCTTAATGACAGATTCATTCGAATACGAATAATAAAAATAATAAATAACAGTAATATTTCAAAATGATTTTTTATTTTATTAGAAAACCTTTGTAACTTTTTTACACTTATTTATTTTCTACCGGACCGGTTCGCCCTATCACAAGGTTTTTTTTAATTTAAAAAAAACCATTTTAATATGGAATTCCACAATGAATTGACAGTTTCAAATAGAAATAAGTAATATTTCAGCTGAAGTGCGCTTTATTTTACTACTATACAAGAATTAAAGCAACATATCAAATAAATAATTTTGTTTTTAAATCTCTGTGGCACTTTTGAAATAAAACAATGTAACAATATAGCTAAGATGATCTGAAAAGAATGCAACCCCGATGTTAGTGTAATCCAAAGATTAAGAAAGGGACAATAAGATGTTCTGAAAAATGTGTCGCTCCCAGTTGAAACAAATCTACAATGAATAAACGTTTCCATATGTTTGAAAACGATGGAATTGGCCACCGATTTTGCCCATGGATGTATACGATTATTTATTATTAAAAAAACTAACTTAGGGCTTCAGTGTCATTCGCAGCGGCTCTGTAGGAAAATACTACGTTAACGCAAAAATAACAGCCTTTATGCTTTTGAAAAGGGAACAGGCCATAAAAGGAACTAGGGGAGAAGCCTACAAATCACGACCTAATCAATGAACCTCCTCCCGCCTCCCGCGCCTAAATAACACGGTGAATGTGATCTCTGGAGAAACGTGAAACATTCTCTATGTTACGTGACTTCGCGTCAAATTGAACAATAAATAATACGTTTAAAATTACGTGCGTACGGTGTGGCGAAATGAATTCAGACTTTTAATGAAATACTAAGTCAATATTCAATGAGAATTTCATATACAAATTCATCACATACGTTTTTTTCACAAAGTTCCACAATGCCGTTAGGGTGAAAAAATAATTATTAATAATAATAATAATAATAGTTGGCTGACTTGTATAGCGCCGTTTTTGTGAAAAATCACCTCAAGGGCGCTGTGATGATGAGTAGGTACCCCACGTATATTATGAATGACATTGTTATTTTGACTCCTCCAAATCTCCACTCGCACTCGCACTCCCACTAACCTCACCTAATAATGTCTAATTATGTCTGTACTTGTAGAAAATATGTTAGTTTTAAGAAAGAAATGAACGATACGGATGTGTCAAAACCGGTAGCAAATAAATAAAATTAAGTAACAAATGTACATTGTGAATAAAACTCTCTAAAACAAAGTAATGTGCTTTAACTTTTTTTAAAGTATTTTAATAAACGTATAACTGTTCATACTCGTTGATAACACGGTCGATTAAAGTTCGCTCTAGAACCAGCTTCTAAAACTGCAACCGTTATAATATTTCAAAAGTTTGGTGCTTGGATTCAGCTAGACATCGATGCTAATGTAGTCATAAAAATGTCGCCATCTTTAAGCGACATATATCTAAAATTGCACGGCACACTGCGCATTCGTTCCGTCGTCCTTTTCGCTGCAACCAAAGACATAAATCAAGTGAGGAGACTTGCGATTTTATGGTAACTGTGATCGGACATAATTCGGCAACTTTATGCCCTTGAGGTGATTTATGCGCCCTTGAGGTGATTTTTCACAAAAACGGCGCTATACAAATCATCCAATTATTATTATTATTATTACATTTTAAACCCCGCGATTTGTACGCCGCCAACATCGTTGATGATAGGTCGGCGCGCACTCCGCATTAAATTATTGAGTCGAGATTCGAGAATCCCCAACCAGTTCACCGTCTATAGCTTTGAAGCTTGTGCAGCGTAAACCTCAACGTTTTAAAGCCTGTCATTGCATTCTCCAGGCAAAGATTAGATTAACTTCACAAAAAAGAATTACGCGTGATAGCAAAAAGACATTGACAAATTACCATCTTATTGTCGTACAAAATTCTTAAAGCCAAATCTGCCACACCTTCAAACATCTGAGTACTATCCGCAGGTGCAACCCAATCAATCTGAAGTATGTACCCAGCTCCTCGAGTGACTTCTTGTCCTGGCCAAGGATCGGTGTCTATTCTTCCATGATGTGGTCAAAGGTGGCTATCCCCTGAACCCCCGAGGAATGTAAATAGACTAAATTGTGTAAAGACAGAGATTAGAATAAATAAAACGAAGGGATGTACCTTTACCCTTTCGACCCTTTTTCCAATGTCGGATAAATTTTATACGCTGGATTAAGCCATTGTAATTCTGCAGTTTGAACTAGGATCAGGGTTTAGCTTTCAATGAACGAGTGGATCTCGGAATGAGATCTGAGTAAATAGGCCTTCCCACACGTCCGTTCCGGAGCTCTCGCGTAGTGCGGCGGTCCGGGTCGCGCGCAGAAAAGTAAAGTCTGCTAAAGTCAACTAACGATTTGCAGCGCAGTTCATTGTGGGACTTTTCTGCGCAGGGTCTGGAGCGGCCCTCGACATGCTCGCTCTGAAGCGTACGTGTAGAGCTCACTATTATGAGATATTTCTTCAAAGGTCGGCTTATACAAGCGCGAGAATATGTAAAGACATAATGTTATGCAATCAAAAGCGATCGTTCAATTTTAAACAGTCTCACGCCGGTCATTTAAATGAGCGTATGTTTTATTTGCGAAGAATGATGTACATAGATATGATGTAAAAAGTGTTATTATCAAAACATATCTATTATTTCAGCGTGATTGTGTGGTATGTGCCGTACACAGACACAGACACAGCCACAGCCTGCCATATTAGATAAAGCAAATACACAAGTAAAGCATACAATAATTCAACGTTCCGGTGGCAATTTTCAGAGACAAAACAGATTTTTTTCCTTTCCCTCACCCCAAGGCACGCAAGATATCCAAAGAATGGAGCTTTCCATAGTTATAATTGGCTTGTTTTTTCTTTAAATTCACCAGTTCGAACTTAGTTAGTTCCGCGTAGTGCAAGATCCAAAAGGCAATACCGCCAAGTCGCCACTATTCGGTTATGTGAATTGTACATAATATCGCCCCAAAGTGACGTTAAAGTTCCCAGAAAACGTGACGTCATAAAAATAAAAGACAGCAGCATCGCACCATTAGCGCGAATTGGCGCAGATGAATAAGAATCCGGATATCGTTACAGAGACTATTCAATAAGTGCCGCAATGGATTTCAATGACCATTGTGGGAGAAGGGCCAATCCTTGCCGATGTAGATAGATTCATAAATCTAGGCATTCCAGATGAACGGAAGGGGTTGGAAAAGGGGTGGGAAGGGTGCAAGTGGGAGGAGTGCGAAGTTGGGAAGACCGAGGTATAGGAATCAGGACCTGCTTTAGCGGAATCGACAAAGACAGCGAGGGATTTTATTTCACACGAATCACGATTTGCTTCGGACGCAGACAGGGTTGAGAGGAACAGTGGCGGTTCGTGGCTTATCTCATTGGTGGTTCAATCGGAGATTAAAAAAGTGAGAAAAATTCCTTCTATATAAATAGTCTCTTTTCCGTATTAGACATGTATATTTTTCTCTATATCTAAAGGAATTTGATCAAGAAATAATTCGGCGATTCATTACAACGTCTGCGGCTAATGTCGTGAGTTACAACAAAAGTTTAGTTTTAAATACGAAAATCACAATTTGCATAAGAAACATCATTGTTCGTTTTTTTATATAAAAACTTATCTTCAGTAATTAACTTATTTTAAGATAACCACAGAAAAAACCTGTTGATTCTTAGAAATTATTATTCCACACAAATTTGTTGTTCGCACACGGTCGCCTTATAGATTCCGAAAGATTGCACGCTTGGCACGGTTTCTCACCGAAGCACCACGAGAATGACAATGTATGAAATATTTCTTAGGACAGAAAGCCCCATAGACGCTAAATTCATAACGAATATATCATTTCAGGCTCGCTCTCGGGTTATTATTACCTATACCGAGGGGTAATTTTTTAGAACCGAATTTGAATGGCGCGCTGTTGAAAGTCTCGTAAAATTACAATACATGTTTGTTTTATTTTCTAAATTTTTTATGGGAGTTCATCGTAGAGAAAACCGCCACTGGAGAGGAGTGGACTATTATTCAATAGTAACTCCCCTTTTGGCAATCTTTCAGTTTATTAATGGTGATGTGGTTTTCAAAGCTTGTGGTTTTTAACATATTCTTAGAAAAATTATAATAAATTATTCTCAAAAAAAAAGATAACCTTTATCACCAACCCAATTTCCTACTAGTCAATTTTTATACCTGCGTCGCCGATTATTAGTTAACAACTTTATGGAAAATTATTTTTTTGTAAAATGTACCTAAAATAATTAACATTAGCTTTGTATACCTGTTCCTCTTAAAGATATCATACGACGGCCTCCGTGGTTTAATGGTTACGATCCTCAGCTGAGAATCCGGAGGTCGCGGGTTCAAATCTCGGCGTGCACAAGTAAATTTTCTTTAGTTAATTTGTGTTACTTCACAATTCATTCATTAAAAATAATATGTAGTATATTTGCAGTACATTCCAGAGAGGTGAATACTTTCAGTATAGCCTTGGTGAAAGACCACCATTCAGAATCGAAAGGTTGCTTGAATTTACTTTAGCTGTGTTTGGTGACCAGATTTGAATTATCCCCACTTCCTTCCCCTTCCCGCAACCATCAGCCTCACACATACCCAAATTAGGAATGCCATAGTCTTACTGCAGATGCAGACGGTTGGGACTCTTGTGCGGTATTGACATTTTTTTGTAAATTAGTTATAATGTTGTACTAGGTTGCCAGGTTTTTCAAGTATTTATAAAAAAAACCCTTTCGAAGAAAATCGAATGAACCGTTTCATTGCAGACACATTTTAAACCGAAATCTTATTTCAGACGACTATTTGTCTAACGTGATGAATTTTCGTTCTTTTACTTGGGTAAACTACATCCTATCATTATACACTGGTATAAACAAACCCACCCCTGGTATTCAAAGTACAGTACTGCCCATACGAGTAAGAAGCAGAATAGACCTCGCCGGATGAAGGAAACGGTTACAGCGAACCGAGGGATCTAGATCCAGCGACCACCACAGACGGTTACGTTGTGCGGTTACTGCACAGGATCTGACGCCGGTTGGTTGGACCGCTAGCCGAGTCCGCAATCATGGGGCAATGTTACCCCGCTAGTCGCTTGGTGCTACCCGAACCCGCCGCTGCTAGACGAGGTTGGTCGAATTAAGGCTCTACTTTCACTTTGATTGAACGGAGATTGATGGCGGTTAGGGATTAATGCCAGTATTTTGATTTGTATTAAAATACCATCGCTAACTAAACAAATGTTTTAGTTTTTGACTGTCTTTGAAAACACGTAAAAAGGTTCAAAATACAATCCAAAAATTAATTATATAAAATAAATTATTTGAAAGTTTTTAACATTAATAATAACTATTATTATTCCATTTAAAAAACGGTATATTTATTAAAAAAAATTCTTCAACGTAATTATTATTACACGTGATAGCTGTCTCGCCTTCCGAAGGTATTATCAAACTATGGTAAAGCCACTTACAGACGATCTATTTATACATATTTTGTATACCTTATAAAAAAATAAAAATATTCCCTGGTTACGAATAACCTGATAGTATTTTAAAATATCCCACTACCATCACAGTAAGATGATGCTTGTGTCGTAATGGAGGGTTTAGCCAGCAGAGGAATTTAACTCATGACGCCTGGGTGCGACCCAGATGCGATGCCAACTCAGCCACTGACCGGTCAAGCTAATTAAGCTTATCTATTATTTCACTTTTTTATATATTTTTTTATATGAATACCGTACAAGAGTCCCAACTGCTCCCAACCGTTTGGAGCCAGTGAGACTATGGCATCCCCAATTGGGGAATGTTGCGAGGCTGAAGTTATTGTGGAGGGGAAGGAGAAGGGGAAGAGGAAGGTGGGGAAATATCTTGTTATAGATATATATTTGTTATCCTGGTGAGAAGCTTCTTGATGTAGCAATTGTAGCTTAACGGGAAGAATTGTATATAACTATAATAATTAAAAAAAATATAATAATAAGAGTGTAACTTACCTACTAAAAACAACATCCATCAAAAGGCATCCACATTAATGTCCTACAAACATTTGATGTGTTGTGTCTCACTAGCTCACAAATAATAATAAATAAAAAAATACAAAGACACAGCTGTTACAATTTACGCAAACCGTTATGCACCGAGATTTAATTGTTTCATTCCTTCGGCAAAGGGCGCAGACTGCCCGTTCAAATTGGACTGGAAAAACCTCCTTGGCCGAGCCTTTAACCGGACCGTAATTTGTAGTAAAGGAAACTCTGGCTACATTGCACTCGCATAAAAAAGTTTATTTACTGGCGGGAAAGGAATTGCTCCCACTCGGATACTGCGTAAACAAGGCTTTTATAGAGTAGAGGCACACTTGGTAAATACAAGAAATATAACAAGAAAAATTGATCTTATAGTACGACGATCAAACCATGCCAAAGGGCGACTTCAAGAAAATGTGTGGCAATTTGTTTAGTTCGTCAACTAGATTGTTTATTTGATGGCTTCCCTTCTGACCATAGACTTGTATATTTGTTATTTATTTATTTGTAGGTAAAGATATATATTTAACCCTCAAATAACTTTCAAAATTTCAAAAAAAATTACCTGATATTTTCTGATTTCATGAAAAACATTCTTTTTTTTTATTTTTTTTTATTTTATTTAATATAATAATTTTTTTTTACAGAGAGTATATAAAAATAAGACATGATTCATATAGTGTAACAAAAAATATATTATAGCTATTCCTCACCATAAAGAAACAAGGTTCTTGTGTTTGGTGAGTGATTATCGCTTAATTAATCAAATCATAACTTAAAGTATTGTGGTACAATAGCAGGAAAATATGAATTTGTCGTGTAAATTTTGTAATTTATCACTATTAAAGAAAATGAAAAGAAAGTAGAAGAAAAGAAGAGAAGATAATAATAAAAGACAAAAAAAATCTAATAATAATAATTTTTTTTTTTTTAAATTGTTACAGTAGTTTGAGGTAATTTTTTAATCTATGTTGAAATTCATGGATATTTTCTATAATTTTAAGATCAGTTGGCAGATTGTTAAAAAAGTTATTCCTAGATATAGGTATGTGTTTTGCGTATGCTTAGTATTGAATGGCGGGATTTTAATGTTTTGTTGATACCTTGCGGATATATTAAGTTGTAATTTATTTAACGTTTTTTCTTTAAAGATTTGAATAATTGCATATTTTTTATAAATTTTATCTACTGTAGGTACATTGAATATTGTAAAAAGCTTTTCAGTGGAAAATGATGATGGTTTTTTTAAAATTACCTTATTATCAATCTTTGAATTATTTTAAGTGGACTTAAAATATTATCATATGTTCCCCCCCAGCCAATAATTCCATATTGTAAAATAGACTGAACAATTGCATAGTACACTCTTTTTAGGTTTTCTAGTCTAAGAATATTTCTTAGTCTTATAAATATATATATACATTTTCTAATTCGTTTAACAAGTTCACAAATATGTGTTTTCCATTTAAAATGCTGGTCTATATATACACCAAGGTATTTAATTTTGGAAGTTGGACTAAGTATTGAACATGCTTGATTACAATTGATTCTGTTGCAGTTACTTTGGTGTATTATAATTTTTATTTCTGGTTTTGATTTAAATTTATTGATAGAGAAAGGAATAAATTTTGTTTTTCCAGTGTTAAGGGAGAGTAGATTATTATCGAACCAATTTTTTAATATATTAATATCAGTATTTGCTAGCTTGTTAATAGAATTCCAGTCAGTACCTACTAGATAATTTTCTTTAGTAGTTACTTGATAATTTTCTTTACGGTGTTGTAACACTCAACCAGGTTTCTCGGGACCTATCGTCAGGTAAAAAATAACATTCGACGTAGATAAAATAAGCATTTAAACAGTTATTTATAATAAAAATCTATCATAATGGAAGACAGGAGTGATGAACATGTCGTGTCGGGGTACAGAGTCGATCGCGAAATTAAACGTTATTGTCTTTCAATCACAGTGCATATATTTAGACTGAACGCGGTTAGCACTAACAACATATTATCCAAAGAAGCGAAGCTAGTAGTCGGCAATGGAGTGCTGATACCAACCCTATTGTATCGGAGTGAGGCATGGAACTGGCAGAGGAAGGATGAAAGTAGACTGAATGCTGTAGAAATGAGATCTCTGAGGCGAATATGTGGTAAAACCATGTACGGTCGTGTGAAAAATGTTGAGATTCGTAAAGAATAAAGAATGTAATGAGTAAGATCAAGAAAGGAACGCTAAGATAGTTTGGGCATGTAGATCAAATGAATGAATAAAGGAGTGTAACGAGAATGTATGGCGCAAATGTTAATGGAAGAAGAAGCTGGGAACGCCCGAGGAAGACACTTGAATCAAATACTAGAATCGGACCTTGTCAGAAGTCGAAATAACAAAAGAAAATGTTTGAGACGTTGTATGAATGTATGCCAAGATTTAGTTTAGCGGTCCGTTCTCTATGCCTACACCTAAGGGAAGACGGCGTGATAGTTAGTTAGTTAGTCAACTAAGGACAAGCGAGGGCGTTGTTGAAAAATATAATAATAATAATATCTTTATTGTAATTAAATTTAACCATAACTATAAGACATGTATAATATAATAATGTAAGTGTACAGTGGTTTATAAAGTAAAATATAAAATAATATAATAACAGTTATAGTTAAAGTTTCACATAACCCGCCTCACTAGGCTAGCCTGTGTTGAGGCAGTAATTTTGCAAATTATTTTATAATTTTAAAATACATATGAATATACATCTTATATTAAGATATGCTTCGGAAATCGTTGAATCAATAATTTAAAATTTGGGTGAGTTCACTGGTAAATGCCCTATCATTATTTTTAATCCAATTTTTTACATTGTGTTTGAATATTTTTTGTGATTCAGATTTTTCTATGCTTACCGGAAGAATGTTGTAAATTCGTATCGCCAAAGTACCTAAAATTCCGTTACCCAAAAGTAGTATGAATTACAGGAATTTGGAGTAAATCTTTGTTGGCATTTCTAGTAATATGAGTGTTTAGTCTCTTTTCATAGTATTTACTTTTGTTTTAGTAAAAATGAGTGAGGATTGTTTAGCGTAAATCTGCCGAACGTCAAATACACTCATTATATTAAATATTCAGTTAGAGTCTGTAATTGGAGGTAGCTCAAGGATTATTTTTATAATCGTTTATTGTCCAAAAGTGGGCGGTAACACAAATAAGGTTGGGAACCTCTGCTCCAGGGGAAATTTAAACATCATTTTCAACGAACATTTTTCTTTTGAAGTGCTCACAATGTTTTTGAAGTGATTCAAATGCTCGACTTTTGTTTAAATCTTCTTACTAATACTACAAAATTTCGTGTTATAAAAGTAAATAACCAATGTAGGCACATGAATTTAACAATAATATTTCTAAAACAAAACTTCTAGAAGCCCTAAAAGTCTTGCACAAGATTTAACTCATTAACAAAGACCTTCAACGTGCTTCTCAATATACGAGAAATACTTATTGGAGTAACGACAAATGGGAATCCAAGAAAGGGTTCGTACTGAGAATTGAGATGGCTAGGAATTAAACTCTTCTGTAGCCCGAACCGATAATATATATTATGCAAGAATCGGAATGGAAGAATGACATGTTTATTTTTCCTCGTCGGGATTTAAGCTCCCGATTCTGACTGGAGAGTCAAGGAATTCTACCGCTCGACCACTGAGGTCATAGAAAATTACTCTTGAGAGGTTTTTTGTTCTTCCGTAAATTCCCCTTCTCTGATTGTAACTAACTAAGTAACTCAAATTATCTGGTATACGTAAACGATTACTCTATACTTTTTTATTATCTCTTTGAACTTAACTTTTATTCTATAATAATTGTTATACTGTACTCAAATTATCTTTTATACACAAATGTTTTTTTTTCTATACTATTCTTCAAATCTCTTCATACTTAATTATTTTACTTTTTCTACATAAATTCTATTACCATACTATGTCAATATTATTTTTTTCCCTTCTATTTTTGTATAGTGGCACTAAATATCAACTAAGCTTGTCAATTTGACTGTCCTAAAACGGAATTTGTTCCTAGATATGCAGTCAAAGCTTTCTTAAATTTTGTTGTGAAAAATAATGTTTGTTTCAAATAAATAAATATTATTATTATTATAACTAACCAGCACGTCGTATCTTCGAAGGGGTAGCCAGAGAGGAGGGACCGCCAAACATCTCGATCTTGGCATTCACTTCTTGCTTTATTCACATTCATACATCATCTCATATATTCTTTTCCGTTATTCTGACTTCTGAAATAGACCTCCTCAACTATCTGATTTACTTGATCGTGCCATGTTTTTCTCGGGCATGCCTTTCTTCTTCTTCTATTCACATTCGCGTAATAAATATTTCACATCAAATTTTGAGGTATTGTTGATATATTTCCTGACTTCATTTATATAATAAAGTGTCATCTATACCAGCACTTCGATGAATCCTACAATATGTAGTATTATAGCTTGGATAATGTAGCGTTAATGATTTGAGTTATAATATTGTTTTAGTTTTCTATTTTATGTCACTGTTAAACGTTTACAAAAAACTGTTCATCACGTTATGGTTTAAAATCTCTATGTACTTATAATTTTTGATAGTTCTTTACATTATGTTCTAAAATCCATGTAAAAACCCAAATGGGCGTATAATCAAATAAATAAATATATTTTCCTTCCGGGTCTTTTTCCGTTTATTCGTTCTACATGCCGAAACCATCTAACCTTCCCTTTCTTAATCTTACTCATTATGCTTACATCAGCCTTACATTCTTTGCGAATGTCAACTTTTTTCACACCATCATACATGGTTTTACCACAAATTCGCCTCAGCGATTTGATTTCTATAGCATTCACTCTGCTATCATCCTCATTGGTATCAGCACTCCATTGTGGACTGCTTCGCTTTTTTAGATATTTTTTTTATTAGCGCCAACCGCGTTCAGTCCTACATTAATATAGTTTCCTGCATTCACCCTTCTTTCAATATCCCTATTAGTCTTTCCATCTCTCGTTAACATACTTCCCAAATATACAAACTCCCCGAACTGTATACTCCAAGTATTCATCAATCACAACAACATTGCGCACTGTTTTCGTACTCTCTTTTTCAAACACCAGACTTTAGGCATCCTTACATTCATCATTAGCTAATTATTCGCATATACGTCGTTCATCCTAGATACGACAGTAGACGTGGGAAATTTGGTAGATACTGATTGATTTTAATTTCTACGTTTAAATAATTATTTTACTTTTATCATTTTGAAGCTCCCAAAACCACATTTATTGCCCTATATCGTCATTTAATTCAATATTCTGTCATCTGAAAAAATATCGTATAAATCATTTTTTACGCAACCATCACAAATTCCATTTCTTTATTAGACCTCGTGGCTTTATGGGGCAATAAAACGGAGGTTAATAAAAATAAAATTTTGATAAACAATTTACCAAATCTTGTTTTGAAGTCAGTCACATTTACTGCTTTATTGTATTTTGAAGCGGTTTACTTTGTCAATTTATTAAAGAACACTTTTAATTTTTAATGGGTAAGCATTTATGCTTATAAAGGTCCTAAAATGTTGTCAAATTGCGATTTAACACAAATTCTTTTAACACGCGTGAATGCCTAAAATTAATTTTATAAAAAACAGAGGTAGCGATTTTATAAAATTAGTTTAACTCAGAAAGTATTTTTTTTAAAGAATGTTGTTTGGTGATTTTATTTACTCCCATCCAATTCCAATTTATACGGTGTTTAATATGATTTATTACCGATAAAACCGATTTAGCTAGAAAGTAATTACAGTCACTATTTTATTTTATTTAAGCAAAAAATACATATACAGACAGTAATATTAAAATAACATATAATATATGGAGAATTCACCTGCATCCTAGCTATTTCTCACTGATTAATATGATACAGGTAAATAAACCTTTAAAATAATATTTAGAAAAATTAAAGAATTTAAGATTATGTTACACAGAAAGAATTTGAAAAAGTGCACAATTTCTAAATAAACTAACAGAAGGGAAATAAACTTAACAAATATTTTATGCAAGAATGTGAAGGGAATAAAAAATGATTAAATTAAAAATAAAAATAAATAGTTATATACAATAAAAAAGAAAAAAAAAGTACACAATGTGCTAAGGTTGATTTATTTTTAATGTGAAAACAGCGTTCAATTTTTTCTTAAAAGTACAGCATGTTTCAAAGAATATGTCAGATCAAAGTTTGATATTGATCGAATAACTCGCACATTCTTCTGATTGGTTCCCTGACACCAACATTAATGCGCGTCCGGCTAATGTGGAATAAGTCGTACTTATTTATTTACATTTATAGTATGTTTTCCCAGCATTTTACATAGAAAAAAGCTAATGGATGTGTAAAAAGTAATCTATAACTAATCGCATGATAATTATTGTCACCATATGGATGTGACTAATTATGTTACTAACTTCACAAAAGAGGCCATGGGGCAAATAATTTCCCTCGGGGCCAATGTCATCTTAGAGAATGCTGTATGGAGGGTTTTCTTGAAGAAAAAAAGGAACTTGGAACTTCGAGTGATCAATTTTATAGGAGAGAAGAAATAGATAGGTCAGATAATCATTCCTGAGCTGAGATGTTCAATACAAGAACGAGTCGTAGAAACGAGCCGTTATTTAAAATATATATATTTATTAAATTTAAAATCATTTCACTTATGGTCTAAAATAAACTTTTATATTTATCCATTTTATTTTAGATATTTGCTTATTTCTAATTATACGTACATCATTTTTATATCTTCTAAATGTGCTTAATTTTAATCTTACATTTTTTTCTCTGTTAGCTATACATTTGAATGTCTTTATAAAGTAAACAATTTTGTGTTTTAATTTTTTCAACAATCCTGTAAACTAAAATATATCATATAAGACAACAAATAGCTTCAAAGAAATACACCTAGCATAAACAATTAAAATTAACCATGTCAAAATATTATAATTCTAAAAATACTAACACAGCAATGGGTGAGACATTGTGATCATAGTATGACAGGCTAGAAGTTAAAGTATCTTATTTTTGTGTCACTAAATTAGTTACAGAAAGTAATATTGAATTTATGGAATGAACATTTTTACAGGATCATTGGGGTGATTTTTCACAAAAACGGAGCGAACCAAATAAACCTCATTATAATCGCAATACGAATTTAAAAAAATGAATATATAAAGTCATGGTTTACCACCCCCGATACCCTAAAATTTGTATATTTACCGTAGTTTACAGAAAAATCGTAATCTGAATATGGCCTTGATAGGTAAGAACTAGTCAGATCAAAAGTAAAAAAGTTTAGAAATTGTTTTAATAAATCATTATATTCATTATTAATAATATTCTTGTTTCTTCATTTTAAATTTTTTCCTCAATCACTATCCCTTAATAGGTTCTTAATTACTAAAACCGCTAAATAAAAATGGCGTTTTTTTTCATTTCTTTATAAAGCCTAAAAAATAAAAAATAAAAAAACAAAACTAACTTCTATCATATTAAATTACAACCACGTGAACACCTCAGTACAGATTCCCCTAGTTAGATGTTCACTAAACATACCATTTTTTATTGAAGAAGATAATATTAACCAATATTAAATGCAATACTAACCGAAAAAACCAGGAAAAATATAAAATTGTAAATCGCGTCTGGTCTTACCCGGACAATCGCTCTACCAACTGAGCTAATGAGACCACTTCACTTTACGCCATCTTCGTCGATATCATACCTCAAATTCAGAACTTGTCAATATTATCCTCCATTAAATAGCATATCGACTGCTATCTTTATGATAATTACAAAGTTCTACCCGAATATAATTCCAATCTAGATAGTGTCTCAGATAACCCTTTCAGAATTTTATTTATATGGGACATCTATTGACTTTCCTCCAAGTCTAGAAAGAATATTCAATTTGTTTTAATAACTTATTGAAGCTTATAAAACTCATTGTAATACTTATTTTTTGAAGAAGATAATATAAACAAATCCTAAATGAAACACGAAACTGAAAAAAAAACATAGAAAAAAAGTTATCAGTCGCATCTGGGATTAGTTAATATTATCTTATTCAATGATTAAATATTACAGTGAGGTTTATAAGTTTCAATAAGTTATTAGAATAAATTGAACATAATTTTTCATTCGCGGTATTACCTTCCCAAACCTACCTAAGAACCGTTACTGTAATACTGATATGTAACTATGTAAATTAATTACTGTATAATGTATAGAAATAAAATTAATTTCCACCACTGGACCTTACGATAGGTGACTGACAATGATGATGATGGACAGTGATTAGATAATTGTTATCATTTGATTCCGGAAGATACCACTTATTCGACACTGACATTAACTTCCTGTTAGATGTTGATTTATAAGAAAAATATTTATTAATTAATCAAGTCATTTCCTGCGAAGGGGGGTTAGGGAAAACTAACCGTCTTGCAACTAACTTTGATTATTTCAATCGTGTCTCAATGAGTGAATGAATGAGTCTAAGTATGATATAAAAATATAGATAGACAAAACAGCGTCCACAACCAATTAAAAAGTCAGTTAATAATAGTTTTGGTATAAATAAAGGATTAAATATTTTACATACAAACACAACCGGTTTACAATTAGACAAATTTGAAATTTTAGAAATCAACTAACTAACTAACCATCACGCCGTTTCACCGCAGGGGTGGGCAGAGAGGACGGACCGCCAAACAACTCGATCTTGGCACACACTTCTTGCTTCATTCACTTTCATACAATATCTCATACATTCTTTTCTGTTAGTCCAACTTCTGACATGGCCCGACTCAAGTATTTGATTCACTTGATCGTGCCATGTTTTCCTCGGAAGTCCCCGGCTTCTTCGTCCATTCGCATTCGCGTCATATATTCTCCTTACACTCCTATCTTCGTTCATTCGCTCTACATGCCCAAACCATCTAAGCGTCCCTTTATTAATCTTGCTCACTACGCTTACATCAGCCTTGCATTTTTTACGAATCTCAACATTTTTCACACGATCATAAATGGTTTTACCACACATTCGTCTCAGAGATCTCATTTCTAAAGAATTCGGTCTACTTTCATCCTTCCTCTTCCAGTTCCATGCCTCACTGCCATACATCAGGGTTGGTATCAACACGCCATTGCGGACTGCTAGCTTCGCTTCTTTGGACAACATTTTGTTTGCGCTAACCGCGTTCTGTCCTCCGTTAATGGAGTTTCCTTCATTCACCCTTCTTTCAATATCCCTATCAGTCTCTCCTTCTCTCGCAAACATACTTCCCAAATACACAAACTCATCGACCTGCTCCAAGTATTCATCATTCACAACTATATTGCACACTGTTTTCGTACTCTCTCTTTCAAACACCATGACTTTAGACTTACTTGCATTCATCATTAGCTCATTCTTCATACATACTTCGTTCATCCTAGATTCGAGGGACTGTAGATCTTCCATACTGTTAGCAATCAGCACCGCATCATCAGCATACAACAGACAACATACTTGCAGACTACTCATTTTTGTCCACCTCTTTCAATTGTTGCATACAATTACCGGCAGAAGGATTGGGGAAATGTGGATAATGTAGACCACGCCAGATTGAAAAAAAATGTTCGGCGTATACGCAATACGAAACAAAAAACATTTGCTCTATATATTTTTTTCGTCTATTCGCTGTATATAAATGAAAAGAAGCTTGACAGACTTAACTTAACAGTCGGGAAAGGGAGGATTTTTTTTGCCGCTTACTTCAAAGTAAAGCAAGTCAATTGGTATAGGATATGGTAAATGATGAGAATATATATTTTTTAAATTTGTATATGATATATTAATAATTGACAGTACCCATACAAAGTGCCTGACTTTTACAAAAGATTTTTTTTTGTTACTATTTACGTATTTATTTCTTCACAGCATAATCTTTTATTTTTGCTTCGGAAATATTATAGAAATAGGTGACGTGGCACACCTGCTCAGAAATACTTATAAGCACAGTTTTTTGAGATAGGGAATTATTTTTTTGGTTTTTGAATCAAGGAATCCGATTTTCGATTGTGCACTTGGAGATTCAAGATGGTTGAAATGAATTAGATGCTTTTTTTATATGGCTGTTCTATCAATGGCTTTGGATTTATTAATGGTTAAGGGATCCTACTATTACATTTGACTTAGGAACCAAGATGGCGGATGTGAATTAGATCCAGTTTGTTAAACGGGAATAAGAATTATTTGTCTTTCGATAATTTTTGGAATTTAGAAACGCTCTTCACTATTGTATAACTGCGTCTCTGAAAAGAGGCGGCCATTTTGTGTCACTAGTTTTTTACGGCCAAGTACTATGCATGCGGATTGAAACCCGAAGCTAGACGTGCCACTTGCTGCCAAAGCACTCAACATGGTGCTTTACCAATTAAAAACCAATTAAATTCAGTACAGAGATGTCCAGCCCTGGCGTCATTGCCAAAAAACTCCTGCCGCCCGACCAGATCACCCCATGTAAGCTGATTTTGCTTCTCCCCCTATTGTGTTGTTCAAGCCCTTGTTACATTTGCATTACCCGGTTAGAGATTTGAATCAGAAAGAGATTAATTTTAGGATAGAATCATGTCTGGAATAGGACCTTTTTACTAACTACTCGATTGTTCTTAACCTACAATGTTTGTCTGACCTTACAATAAACTCTGATTATGAAAGCATTTCACTGTACTCATTTAACGTAGAATTAGAGACGCCCTCAACCCAAATATAAGATTGCGATCGATCCACGACCCTGAACGATGAGAAGCTAATGCCCCTGCCGATCTGAGCTAAGCTAATGTCCGGAGCAGACTTAATATCTAAGAGGCCATCTCCAGGGTAAGTCCTGCCGATGCAATTGTCTCCCATAACTTCCCCTTGTAAGCTAACCTTCCTCCTCTCCCTCACCTTCTTTTTATAATACTGGCTTTCCAACTTAGGGGCTTTCTTCCAACCTAACCGTCCCCATCCCTTCTCCTCTTTTTTATAACAATATGCTATAATATTAAATCAAATACGTTTCTAAAAACTTAATAGTGTCCGAGATACAGCGGTTCTAAATTATTCAAATTTTTCGTAAGTTATCATTCTTCGCTATTTTTTAGTGTTCTGGTCAATTTTGACAGCGAAGGAGTAATTTTTCGGTAAATGTTGGTCAATATTTTTTAAAGTAGGCTAAAGATGCTACAATTTGAAACCAAATTGGTCTCTAAGGACCTAATATCGTCCTAAATATGTTACAGCTGTTCTAAATGAAGAAAAACATTATATGTTATCATTCTTTGCTATATTTTTTAGTGATTAATCAAATTTTACAGTGAAGGGGTAATTTTTCCGATGAATATTTTTTTAAACTTTTTAAAGGAGGCTAAACATACTACAATTTGAAACCAAATTGGTCTCTGAGGATCTAATATCGTTCGATATAAAGCTGTTCTAAATGACGAAAAAAAAATTCTACGTTGTCATTCTTCGCCATTCTTTTCAGAGTTTTAGTCAATTTTGAAAGCGAAGGAGTAATTTTTCAGCAAAGATCAATTTATAATTTTTGAAATTAGACTAAACATGCTACTATTTGAAAGCAAATTGGTCTCTGAGCACCTAATATCATCCTAGATATTGTTATTCTAAATAACAAAAACAAATACTATGTTATTATTCTTCGCAAAATTTTTTGAGTTTTTGATAATTTTGATCGTGAAAAACCACGATCAAAGTGAATTAATATTCCAGAATTTAAAACCAAATTGATATCCGGGAATCCAATAGCGTCCGAGAAACAGCTGTTTTAAATGACGGATTTTTTTGTGGTCATTCCTAGAATTTATTATACGTTTTGATTCGAGTTCAATGCACCTTCAAACCCCCAAATCTCGATTTTGAACGAAATCGGTAGAGAACGAGAGAAATTGAAATTGGCAGAAATCATACATTTTGATGTTAGATTCGAGTTTAGTGCACCCCTAAACACCCTAATCCTGATTTTAAACGAAATCGATAGAGAACTGAAAAAAAAACAAAATGGCCGATGAATTTTTGCAATCTGACGTTAGATTTGATTTCAGTGCACCTCCAAACACTTTAATTCCGATTTTGAACCAAACGGTAGAGAACTCAAAATTCAAAAATATTATCGAAATTACGCATTTTGACATTCAATTTGAGTTCAGCTCTCCCCTAACATGACTTACGCCGTTTTCCAACCAAATCGGTGTGAATATATCTATAAATTTAAGATAGCCGCTAAAATTGTGGATTTTGATAGGCACAGATCGGCATACTTATATATGCAGTCGGGGGCGTCAAGATTGTAAATTATATGGGCACAAAAAAAGTAAAGATTTAAAAAATAATTCGTTCATTCCTTAGTTTCGCTTTTGACCGCCTGCACAGATATATATAACCTTGTAGATATGTACCACGTCCGTCTGTTTTTTTCTAGTACGCAGGTCTTTTATATTGTGCCGTATAATAAATTAATCACTTTTTGGACCATCTTAAAGAACGTTGCCAAGAAATGTGATTGCAAAAAAAAATCGAAAATACGTAATTCCGATACGATTTTTGTATGACGGAACTGAATTTATATATCCCTGAACTTTGAGAGAATTATAGTGAAAATCTAGATTTACTGAATTATTTTTAATAAACGCTCTTTGTTCTTGATCTTATTTACTCTGAGATTGTAGAAGGATTTTAATAAAACATATTTTAATGGGTGCAGTTTACATAACGGCGAAGGGACTGTCGAGCGATTTACTTAAAATTAGAGTAGTTATTTCATATATAAAGTAGAAGATTAGAGTTTAAGAATTTAAGTCACTGAAATCCTCAGACACTTTCGTAACTTTCTGTTAAGAAGTTGCAGATAAATTATGTGTTGTATTGCTTACGTTAGCATACTTAGAAGTGACGTTTAGCGCCTTATTTGAGTCTCCCCCCCCCCTCTTATGATGTCAAACCACATCGTAAAATCACCATTTGCCCTAACACATGCTGCCAATCATGAAATCAGAAAGTGTTAATACTCAATTAAGTGTAATTATTAAGAAGTTATTTTTTTTAAAAAGCTATCTATTGAATTTATTTTCAGATTAATATTAGTAATAAAATAATCCGTTTCATAATTAATAATAAAAATAATTTGTTCGTTAATTTCTAACATAAATTTGTTATTCAATGTTTCATAATATTTTTTTAACAGTTTTTATTAATTACTTTATTAGCTATTTTAATCAGTTTTTGTTAAAAAATGAATTAAATTTTACTTTGTAATCACCACTTTATTAATATATACGTATCAACATGTTTCGATGCTTTCCTCGTGAGGAATATAAAGAATACTGATTATATGTTGATATGTATAGGAGTATATTAATAAAGTGGTGATTAGTAAGTTATTTTTAATTAATTTATTAATAATGACGCCACAAAGTGAATACCAATCTTTAGAAGAAATTGTAATTTTTTTAGGTTTATAATTTGTCTATACTTGAAATTATTATTTTGTAGTATTCTGTATATCCTGATGAGGAAAGTTTCGCTTTCGAAACATTTTGACATATATATATATATTAATATAATGGTGATTACAAAGTAATTTGAAATTCATTAAATAAGAAGTTAGTTAAATAAATAAAATTACATAAAACAGGAGATATTAGGTCATTGAACATAACAGTAAACATCCTAACTGAGAATGTATGGAAAATAGTCGAAAAATTTTATTCATAGGATAGTTGTCATTGAATTAATTAAAGTATAGAAGGAAGAAGCGAGAGGTAATGTAAGTGAGAGTTGAACTATAGAGTTGTAGTACTTCTGAAAGTGTGTCATGGGAAGAACGAAGCTATTGATGTGACTTACACAAAAGCTAAAAAGCTAAAAAATACCTGAAAAAAACCATTGGCTCTGTGCAGAAACGGGCGGTCCATTTGATTCCCCTATCTTAACAAACAGATTACAATCTATGGAGTACAGGCGTGAGGTGGGAATGCTGTCCTTGTTCTATGGCCATTTCAAAGGAAGGTGATCTGAGGAACTGGCGTCATTGATCAACGAATGTACACTTGTTTCTACGACTCGTTCTTGAGTTCAATAACCCGGCTATGGAACAAATTGTCGGTCTCTGTGTTTCCTCCCTCCTACAGCACGAATCTCATGAAGAATCATGTTTACTCCTTCCTCTCCTCAAAAAGACCCTATATTCATCATCCTTAGGATTACATAAGCCCCGAGAGGAATTATTTTCCTCAAATATGCAAAAATTCTGAACCCATCATTGGATGGTGTTTAATTGCACTCTTATAATGGACTTTTGAATGTTGTGTGTAGCTTCCTTTATCTACTAAATGTAGATAGTATACGAGTACATCATTGGCTCACATGTTGTATACATCTTCCTGCATCGGAACAAAATAAGATACAATTCGATTCCGTGCCGTATCGCTGGGAGCGACGGGGATCATGTTTATGCATTTTACAACCGCTCAATATCGCCGTCATCTTTTCTATCTCCTCTGAAGATATGGCCCACATATCTACGTTTTCATTGATCCATATGGAGGACACCTTGTCTTGTCCTATTCCGGACTTGTCGACAATAAAAGCCGTGGTGTCTTGCACATTTTTCGCCGATCTTCAAAGTTATTTTTCCTCTGGTGTTCCCGTTCATCGGAGGTGGGCTATCACCAGGGCTATCTCACCTACACTGCGGTATGAAAATTTAAATTTAATGCATGCAGCAGTATGGTTAGTATTGATTACATATTCCGCAAATTCTGAAAAACCTATACTTTCTTCCCCTACCATTCTTACCTACCCCTCTACTGACCCCTCTCTGATGCTCTGTCCTATTCTTCTCTAATATACTGTCTCTTCCCCCCCCCCCCCCTTTCACTGTATTTATAAGAACATATCTCTATTTGTTAATTTAGTTTAATTATGTACGTTTCTGAATAAGGTTGAGTTCAGCGAAACTATAATGAAGTTACATAAAAGATTTTCATTTAAATTTATGTCAAGCCACAAAGTGATTGCTTTGTTCGATAATTTTCAATATCACTTATATACTATCACTATCGATATTGAAAATGTAAACGGACAATACAGCATCATTGGGCACTTGAGTCGCTCTGCGGATTGGCGTGTTCTAGAAAACAGAAGTTCTATATTATACCTGTATGATACTTACAAAAATTTTAATATTTGTAAAACAACTTGTCCTGAAACCTCATAGAAAGCATAATTTTTTTCTCCTTGTTATCCTTATATTCCTTCCTCTTGATACGTTACTAACGTGCACAATAAAATTGGCTACAAAACTGTATACTCAACTCAATTATAAAATTTTATGTCTTTACGATTTTAACGTATTCGATTGTCTGGGGGATCAATTTTCGAGGGAATCAATGTGTAAGGAATCATTGTCCGGTGGATCATTTGACAGGAATGTATTGTCGGGGGACCAATAATCGGTTGACCGTTCGGAAAAAACCTTTTTTTTTCAAGTCTGGCCAATAAATATAGTTATATATATTTTTAATTTAATTTAATGTAAATTAAATTTAATAATATTATTATTAAGCTCATCAAGTACTTTTGGTTTTTATTATTGTGAGAGCTGTCTAAAAATGGCCTTGAACGCCAAAACAGCTTTCACAATAATAAAAACTAAAAATACTTGCACAACTTAATAATAACAACAACCAAAAGTAAATTGAGTTGTATGAATTAAATAAACACAAAAGCAATTAATTTGGTTATATCTGTTTCAAGCAATGTTTCGTTTTGAATGGTGTCTTCACTAGGGCGATACTGTATGTATCTACCACTCACCACTGGAAAACTCATCAGAATAATGTAACGCTTACCACAGACAACATTGTTATTTTATTTAATAATCCTGTCAAACGGTAAAAAGAAATCTCAAACCTAACGCAAATAATAATGTTCAATCGTCGGAGAACAAGAGATAATGCTTTATGCCGTTGGAAATAGGTATGAATATTATTTTTCATTGAATTGATAGCGAAGCGTAAGCAAGAAATTGTATTCTGTTCAGCGCTTCAAAATAATGCTTTTTGTCAAAAAGACATAAATTCTACGTATTTATTATTAAGCCTCGGATTTAAATTGTCGTACTACAGTAAAACCCGTCTCGAAATGCCACCAATATTTCAATATAAACTCGATTTCCATAGAATCCCTATGGGCGTGATGGTTAGTTTTCTTCTACGAATTGCAAACGAATAATATTTTTTGCGTTACATTTTTTTTTTAAATCTATTAGGCTTACGGAATATTTTTACAGATTTTTTTTTAATGTCTGCTTTATAATCAAATATTATTTTGGTACACTGGAAAGACTTTAAACCACGGATTGTAGGCATTCCGTGGGTAAATATGTATTAAAATTAATAAGGAATGTTTCGTTTAAACAACTATGTATTATATAAATACGAACTTTTGTCTTTTGCCGATGGAAGAAGACAATATTAACCAATTATAAATGAAACACGAAACCGAAAAAAATCACAAAAAATAAAAAGGTATCAGTCGCATCTAGGAATCGATCTCAGGTTGTCTTACCGGGACAACCGATCTACTATCTAAGGTAATTAGACCAGTTCACTTAACGCCATCTTCATCGATATCATAATACACGAATTGGCGTAAAGTTATTTGTCGATTATTTTACAAAGTTAATTATTTGTCTATTCTTCTCGTTATTTCTCAGTACACTGTGTATCAGGTTATCAGTTATTATTATTATTATTATTATTATTGTGTATCATGATGAGGGAAGTATTGCTTCCGAAACATCTTGATATTTATGTATTATGTAGTGGTATAAACAAAATATTTCTTTTATAATTTCTTCAAAAGATGCGTAACCACTTTGTGGCGTCATAATTAATAAATTTAAATTATATAATATAATATAATACTTAACAGTGGTCTAAACAAACTAATTCTTAATAATTTATCAAATATTTCTTATTCATTTTATTAAAAATGAGACCACTAAGTATTTTTGCATTTATTGATGAGTTGTGTATTATTATTAACAGTGGTCTAAACCAGGGGTCTCCAAACTTTCCAGCCTTAGGGCCATACTGATTACTCCAGTAAGTTCCGAGGGCCAAAACCATATTATCATTGTTGCCGGTGGTAAAAAGTAAAATAGTCCACTGATGAAAAAAAAAGTCCGAAAAAGTACGCAACGTTTAAAAAAGCCTGCAAATCGGACTAAAGTCCGCAAAACGGCAACACTGCATATTATTAATTTTCCTGTCATTATCTGAAATTTCTAGATTAGTCGTAGAGTACGAGCCATGAGGAGTAACGTGACACGATATCTGGTGGACACAAGCGGAAATAGGTAGTACCTTCTATCGATGGCGCTAATAGCACGTACAGAATAATCTCGTTGGTTCGAGAAAGTTCTGGTGTCTTCCACTCACTTCTAGATGGCAGTAATTGGAATATATAAGAAGTCTAGTGGCGCAACCACAAGTCAGTTCCTATGACACTGTTGTGAAATAAAATAGTGCGTACCTCCTTAAAACGTCTTTGTGCGTGTTTAAGTTTAAGACATCTTTATAACAGTATTTTGATTTGAATTGTTGCTTTTGTGTGTGATTTAGTAGTATGGAAAAGAAGCGAAAAATTGATAGTGAATGCAGAAAATTCAAAGATCAGTGGAACATTCAGTATTTCGTAATTGAGTCCAGTAACAAGGCGCTATGTTTGATTTGCAATGAAAGCATAGCCGTTCTCAAGGAATATAACATTAAACATCATTATGAAACAAAACATTTTCAAAATTACTCAAAATATACAGGATGTTTGCGGACAGAAAAATTGGAAGCTATGAAGCTTTTTTGAACTTCGAGCAGTGATCGAAATTTTTATGAATGAAAAGCATCGCCCTCTTACTGAATTACAAAACAACGCATGGCTGTGGAAGTTAGCATTCTATGTTGATTTTACAAAACATGCGAACGAACTGAATTTGAGATTGCAAGGAGAAAACCAGCATCTTCCTGATTTATACACTAATATCAAATCATTCCGGAAGAAATTGATACTGTTTCAATCACAACTACGAAGTAAATGTTTTTCAGATTTTAAAACATGTGAAATATTCAGCCACACCACTGAGACTGAGTTTCCTATCGATTTTGCAATCGAAACTTTGAGTGCTTTGAAAATAAATGTTGATACTCGTTTCTCGGACTTTGGTGCCATTGCGAATCAAATTAAGATTTTTCAGAATCCTTTTTGTACCAGACGTAATCTGGCACACCAGCGAACTGAAGAAGCCGACTGATCCCAATCCACGGAGCGAGGCTTGGAGGGGGAGGTAGCTCTCCTACCGTTCCTTTTGCAAGTAGGAACGGTACTGACGATAACGACTTTTGTTAATCTTGTCCGAGGCAGTAGCTTATTGGGTCCAGTCCGAGGCAGTTGTCCGATGGAGGTAAGCAGTGGTCAGAGTGAAACAAGGCGAGTGGTTCAGAAGTCAGAGCGGGCGGCGGGCAGAGAGGAGTACTTATCAGGCTGGCGGTCAAATGCTAACTGCCGCAAACTAGCGTTTGCAGGCTATTTATGCGGTCCACCAAGCGCGGACCGCCGGTGCCGTGTAGATGTCTAACAAGTCGGTCTCCCTCTCACCAACCGTACCGCTCCAACACTTTTATTCAGTCATTTCAGTTTGAGCGGTCTGGTGCGAACAAGCTCGCCAGACCGCCCGTTACATATATTAACAAACAAAACATAAAATTCTTATACATAAATACGAAGACGAAAAATGGCCGCGTCGGAATACTCTGGGAGAAGGTACGTCCGATACACTCCCCTCGTGGAGCTTTGCTACACTTTTCTGCGAAGGGCGTGCCGTCTCTCGGTGCGGCGATGAAGTCATCCGGGCGTCGTCCGCAGAGGTGGGGATGCGCTGAGGTTACCCATGCATCTTGTCGTGGCGAGAATGCTCCCCTCGTCAAAGGGTTGGGGCTGGGAAGCGCTGAGCTGTGGCGCGTGTTGTAGCACTTGTTTCATTTCCCGGGCTATGGGTAGCGCCGGGCTGCGTTCGTGCAGAGTGGGCGGCCACCGGGGGGCGCTCGGAACAAAGGGGCCGCAGTTCAGCGAGGCGCGCTGCATTCTCGAAGCTTGTCCATTTCCCGGGCTCTGAGTAGCGCCGGGCTGCGTTCGCGCAGAGTGGGCGGCCGCCGGGGGGCGCTCGGAACAAAGGGGCCGCAGTTCAGCGAGGCGCGCTGCATTCTCGAAGCTTGTCGTTTTCCCGGGCTATGCTTAGCGCCGGGCTGCGTTCGCGCAGAGGTGGCCGCCGCCGAAGGGCTCCAGTAACAGGGGGGGGCGCAGTTCGGCTAGGCGTGCTGCATCCTTGCAGCTTGTTGTTTTCCCGGGCTATGCTTAGCGCCGGGGCCAGGGGCAGCAGGGCCTGGCGGTACGGTGCGCGCTCCTCTAAGCGGCGGCTTATTGCAGCGCAACCGGCATGGGACGGGCCGGGGCCAGGAGCAACGGGGCCTGGCGGTGTGGGGCCGCGTTCAGAGCAGCGGCCGTCGATAGCGTAACCGGCATAGATCGGGCCGGGGCCAGGAGCAGCGGGGCCTGGCGGTACGGAGCCGCGCTCCAATGAGCAGCGGCTTGCGGAAGCGTGACCGGCATAGATCGAGCCGGGGCCAGGAGCAGCGGGGCCTGGCGGTGCGGTGCCGCGCTCCATTGAGCGGCGGCCGTCAATGGCGAGTCCATGGGCAGCATAGCAGGCGTGAGCGACGCTAGGAGCTGCCGATGTGGCCAGGGCATACACATCAGGGTCCGGCGGGACGAGGTCGCGCTCTGCAGAGTAGCAGACAGTGCGCATCGGGCCGGGCGCCGCCGGGACAGGGATCGGTGCAAGGCCATCTATGTTCGTGCATTCCAAACTCGGAATGTTGGTTTGCGCCCTCGCTATCCTTTTCAAGCTTTGGACGAAGCCGATAGATGGCGCCGCCATCTGTGGTGCTAGATGGATTCTCAGATCTGCTATAAACTGCCCCATCTGTCGGGCACTCTCCCGAAGACGATAGCCGCGACATCTCTCGGCGTCCAGTTTAAGCTGCGCCTGCCAAAGCGTATCCTCGGGAGATACTTCCCTTTTCGGCGAGGCGTGGGCAGTGGCAGGGGTCATCATGCGAGTCGTTTTTAGGCCCGCGGTCTGGCAAGCGGCCAGCGAATCGGCAGGATCGGCAGCGAGACACTTCTCGAGCTGCGCCTGCCAAAGCGTATCCTCCGGAAAAGCTTTCCTTCTCGGCGAGGCGTGGGCAGTGGCAGGGGTCATCGGGGGGGCAATCTGGCAAGCGGCCAGCGAATCATCAGGATCGGCAGCGAGACACTTCTCGAGCTGCGCCTGCCAAAGCGTATCCTCCGGAGAAGCTTTCCTTCTCGGCGAGGCGTGGGCAGGGGCAGGGGAGATTAAATGGGCAGGAGCAATCACAGCAGCGGCAGTGGGTCATCAGTTCGGCTTGGCGAGACACTTCTCCAGCTGAGAGCTGCACCTGGCTTAAAAGCATCCTCGGGAGAAGCTTCCCTTCTCGGCGAGGCGTCGGCAGTGGCAGGGGTCATCGGGGGGGCAATCTGGCAAGCGGCCAGTGGGTTATCGGATTCGGCAGCGAGACACTTCTCGAGCTGCGCCTGGCAAAGCGTATCCTCCGGAGAAGCTTCCCTTCTCGGCGAGGCGTGGGCAGTGGCAGGGATCATCGGGCGAGTCGTTTTTAGGCCCGCGGTCTGGCAAGCGGCCAGCGAATCAGCAGGATCGGCAGCGAGACACTTCTCGAGCTGCGCCTGCCAAAGCGTATCCTCCGGAGAAGCTTTCCTTCTCGGCAAGGCGTGGGCAGTGGCAGGGATAATCCTGCGAGTCGTTTTTAGGCCCGCGGTCTGGCAAGCGGCCAGCGAATCAGCAGGATCGGCAGCGAGACACTTCTCGAGCTGCGCCTGCCAAAGCGTATGCTCCGGAAAAGCTTTCCTTCTCGGCGAGGCGTGGGCAGTGGCAGGGGTCATCGGGGGGGCAATCTGGCAAGCGGCCAGCGAATCATCAGGATCGGCAGCGAGACACTTCTCGAGCTGCGCCTGCCAAAGCGTATCCTCCGGAGAAGCTTTCCTTCTCGGCGAGGCGTGGGCAGGGGCAGGAGTAATCCTGCGAGTCGTAGTGCAGCGAGCGGCAAAGCAGCTTGCGGCAGGGCTGCGAGCGGCGAGGCTGCGAGCGGTAGGGCAGCGAGCGGCAAGGCTGCCTTCGGTAGGCCTGCGAGCGGCAGGGCTGCGAGCGGCGAGGCTGCGAGCGGCGAGGCTGCGAGCGGTTGGGCAGCGAGCGGCGAGGCTGCGAGCGGTAGGGCAGCGAGCGGCAAGGCAGCCTGCGGTAGGCCTGCGAGCGGCAGGGCTGCGAGCGGCGAGGCTGCGAGCG
>JAHDVE020007574.1:0-57967 GCA_022606495.2 Halesus radiatus
AATTGCTGGTAGTGTGGCCGGGTAGGAAGCCATCTTCAGTCGTTAGGTCCGCGGGGAGGATGCTTCCAAGGCCAGGTCCACGCGGTGAATGATCCGTCCAAGGCCAGATCCGCGGGGAGAATGATGCGTCCAGGGCCAGATCCGCGGGGAGAATGATGCGTCCAGGGCCAGATCCGCGGGGAGAATGATGGAGTCGAGAGTGCGCGGGCGGAACCGGACCCGCGTACGAGTGGTGTTCATTTTTTGCCGCCAGGGGCGCTGATGTCTAACGAGCGGCTAGTTTTTATGGGTTATTTGCGTTATGAAACATACGTCAAAACAAAATAAACAAACCCAGAGGAAAAAATAAGCGAAAATAATTGGAAATATCGTGACGAAAATAACGTGGCTTCAAACGTCACATTATAAATTTATAATGCAAAAAATACTAGTATCTGTAAATTAATAAATTTGTAACACATACAAACACCGGTGCACATCGAGACTTTAATCTGTCAGCAGGACTTTGTAGAGGTATAGAATATAGGTCAATGAAATCCGAATAACTTTTTCACATGCTCGCTTATTAAAATAACTGCTCTATTTATATGATTTTTCTCTATGAAACAATTGACATATATTCACAGTGATTGACGTCATTGAGATTGGTAGAAACACGTCAGTTAGGACGTTTTTGATGATTTAGTTGACGTCAATGGCGTATGTCCCAAAAAAGTGACGTCAATAGATGCCATTTACGTCTTTAAATGCGTCATCTGAATCGCAGAAGTACGTCACCTTGGTGTGGTGACGTATTTTTTGCACGTGATGACGTAGGTGCATCTCTGGCATTTTTCTAAATACGTATTATCATTATCATTATACGTATTATCAAAGTGAATGAAGCAAGAAGTGTATGCCAAGATCGAGTTGTCTGGCGGTCCGTCCTCTCTGCCTACCCCTGCGGAGAAACGGCGTGATGGTTAGTTAGTTAGTTAGTTAGTATTATCATTTGGACGTCCGATATAAAATAACAACAATGATTTCGTTTAAACCATATAATCAATGTACCTACTAAAAAAATGACAAGTTTTGACAAATAATAAGTAAATAGAAAAAATTACAAACATAAACAGAAATTAAAAATAAGTGATGAAAGTAGATGAGAAATTAATTAAAAATGTTAAAATAATTGAAAAAAATATATATATTAATTTTTTTTATTTTTTTTAAATATTATAAATAAATAAAAATATATATTTTTATTATTCATATAAATAAAATCAAGAAAATAGCAAGGCATGAAAAATTGAATCATAATAGTTATTATTATTAAAATTTATAATATAAATATTTAGTGTAAAAAAAAAAAATTAAGAGATAACTTATCATTTTTGTATTTATTTTTTAATAATATTTAATTGAAAATTAACACTTTGATTTCTTTACGAATTACAACACATTTCCGGTGAATAAAATTGATGAGCTGTATTTTATAAAATCTATGAAATATAAATACATACCCCGGAGGTGAGTTTTCACGAAAATGGCGTTATACAAATCATCCAATTATTATTATTATTATTATACTGACTGAAATGTCTAAGAGCTGTAGTTTGAAAATCAGTGAAGACCCTTTTGAACGTTTTGTCTTAAGTCCCAGTATGTATTTCAAATAATGCTTAAAAGCTTATAGTTTATGAACTTGTTTCATTGGAAATCTTTGATATTTTATCACCCATTTTTTATTACCAGTATTGGATTTATATATAACCACGTGTATTATTGCTTCAGTTAACAGATTACATGGTGTGGATTTTATACCTTGAGCAGATTCAGCACAGGCAAAATAAATAAACTTATAATAATTCTTAACTTAGGAAATATCTATGCTCATATAATTAATATTTCATAAGCAACCCTTGCATTGTCGAACTCCACGTCTATCTTCCAGATTTAATTCCAGGTTCGACCGGTCATAGTACACATCAGAGTACGCATCGCGTTTTGGGTCACACCAAGGCATCGTTTATTCAATTCCATTACGACACAAACAACATCTTCCGCTTACTTTGATATTAGAAGGAGATTTTCAAATATTTTCAGGTTATTGGTAAGCAGGAAATATGTGCTTTTCTTTAAAAAAATAAAATAAATTATTGTGCAATTTTTTAAAATTATAACTATGGGTATTTATCATAAACAATCTACGAATATAATCAACTTCAAATTACTCACTTTAAATTGAGAACAGTTCACTTTTTACTGTATTCGAGTCTCAGATACGACCGTCTTTTCCTGTTACACGTTTCACTGATCGAACGTGTCTACAGATTGGATTAATTTAAACAGATGAAACATATTTCTTTATAACCGAATAAAAATTGTTGCAGAACACGTGCAAATAACCAAGCCGAGAGAAGGTATTTCGAAATACCGAGCGAGCCAAAAGCCTATATTACACCGTAAACAAATAAAGTTGTCCAGAAAAGCGAAGATTGCACCACAAAAATGCAATGATTTCACAACACCTGCAAATAATTTTCGGCCGCGCCGGTGACCCATAAAAATTGTACGCACAGAGGTACGTGCTCTCTTTTCACTTCAAGAACGACATCTCCATTGGAAAACTAACAAACGCCTTTCTCAAGAGGATTCACAAATCACAATGGTCTTGCGTCCCTGCGTGCCGGTGCCTAAATAATTATACAACTTTACTTGTGCGGGCCTTACAAGTCTCGTACACTGATATTCGATTTAAAAGTAATTTATGTTATTTTATTTATAATGTACACAACGGACAGGAGTTTTTAATAGGAAATTTAAAAAAAATTACAAAGAAAGAGGAAAAGAAAAAAATATCAACCATCCAGTAACGGTGTACAAGAATATGTAAAACAAAATTACAAAATAACAAGATAAAACAATGTTTGGGTCAGGTGCAATTTAGTGAAAATAAGCGATTCGAGAAATTTGGTAAATCATTCCACTACAGTGGATCTTCTTCAATAATTAAATATTACAATGTAGTTTATAGGATTAAAACAGTTATTTCAATAAATTGAAAATTAGAACTGTATTATATTTAACTAATTTATTGTCGTGCATCCGTACGTAAAACTGTGGTTCACTTCAAAATTCCCTTCACATAGCTTTCCCAAAGTAAACATAGGCCCGAGAAAAATCTCAGGCCTCCCGTGTAAACTCAACTGACTAATTGACAACCAATTATCTCTGAACAGTGGATTTGGCAAGTGTCCAACTTGAGGCTTCAAGTATTGGCTGATTCCGCTGCAATTCTATAAGCCCCGCTTTAAGGATAGAAGTAAATATTTGGTAAAGCTGACGCAAATATCGAAGTACCCCTTCGGGGTAATGAAGGAAATATTATGGCCATTAAAATGAACGCGGTTAATGAAAAGAGATTCAACTCTTAAAGAAAATGGCACGATTGTGGCTTGACTTGAGATTTGAACCCCAAAAACACTGAAGTATTGTAATGTTGAAAATATTAAATGAAACATTTTCTTGTTCAGAAATACTGTAGTATGATGTTTGAAGTGGTCGTAGCTTCGGAAAGGTAAACTATATTTTCATTAAATTTGCATAGATTTTTCTGGCTTAGCGATTGTCTCACCCAAGAGCAATCTGCTTTAAAAAATTAAAGATGGTTTACATTGTATTTTCTTCAAGATTAGTCTATAATGCGTTTATTATAATGTAAAGTTGGTGAATGAGTTTGCTATGAGTTCACTATTAGGTTTTCCCATCTTACTTACTCCAATTTTATTCAATTGCTTAGTTCATAATAATTTTGCATTCATCTAACGAAACACTAGGAAATAAATTGACTACATCAAATGATACTAGAAGTCCATTATTACAGATATTTAAACATTTAAAATGATCATCCAACCAGCTTTTTAGACTAATGATAAATTTAAAAAATATATATATTTTAAATAACAATGAGAAAGATAATATTTTAAATAAGTCGGAGGTATATAAATTGATTTGTAATGATTGCAACTATTTTTACATAGGCAAGACTTCTAGAAATTTCAGTATTAGAGTTAAGGAACACCTAACCTCTTTAAATAATAACAACTCTTCTGAATTTGCAAATCATGTTTTAGAAACGAATCATTCATTTGATATAAATAAAGATTTAAATTTTTTACATGCAAATACAATCGATTAACAATTAGATAAATTTAAAATTTTAGAAATAAGAAAAAGCTAAATTTAATTAATAATAAAAAACAAATTCAAAACAGCTCTCTTGAATTTATTTTCATATATTAATATTGAAAATGATAATAATAATTTCTTTTCTAATTTCTAATATAAATTTGTTATTCAATGCTTGATAATTATTTTTTATTAGCATTTTTGATTAATTACTTACCTACTTTAATCAATTTTTGTTTATGTTTATAATTTGCCTATCCTTAAATTAGTGTGTTCTAATTTTTATCATTTGTCTACAATTGAATTTTTTTTACTCCCCTCTTCTTCTCCTGCGTATTTTCTTGAAGATAACAATATTTTTCAAATTGGGAATGTGTTAGTCCTTACGACTGCGTTCAGCTGGGACTATTATGGGGAATTAACAAAGAAAATACTCTAAGAAATAACTTCACATATTTATTAATTATTTCGTCAATAAATCTAAATTTACTTCGTGGTGTCATTATTAATAAAACAATGATAAATATTTCGTGTTAATCACTGTTTAATGTATAAATCCCAACATGTTTCGGAAGCGTAGTATCAGTATACACAGTATACTAAAAATAATGAGTGTAGGCAAATAATAAATTCTGAAAAATTATAATGTGAGATAGACAAATTACAAAGACAGACAAAATTAACAATGAGTGATGAAAGTAGGTACGTAAAAATCATTGAAAAATAAAATTATTAATTATTTTTGTATAAACGGATCACTGCCCAATTACACAAAATAAATAACATGAAATGAGATGAACAAGAGAACAGTACATACATAATATATGAATAAAGCAATGACAAAAATATTCAATTGAGAGAACATTCCAGTCAAAGCCTGAACAAGGTTCTGGTAGAATGCATGATTTTAGACATTCCTGAAATGATAATATCCGAGGATTATTTTAATGAGGCCTGAGAAAAATCCTTTTTGATTGGTAGCAAAAATGTCAATGCCCTGGCTTGATTTAACAAGTCTTGACATTTTGAAGAGCGGAGAATAGTACCCATGGTAGATGTGTTTAACTGCACAGAATACATATACAAAAAGGCGATCATTGCATACATCCTGAACAATTATTAATAAGATATGTGTCTAGAGTATAAGTATCAGTGAATGTGAGGTATGTTTTGTATATTCGACCAAGTTATTAATTATTTGAAATGGTACCTACACGATGTTATTGCTGAATTTGTTCGTGAGACAAATTAAATATTTAGTTGATGTATTTCGTGAAGACTATCTATTTTACCTATGTACCTACTGTGATGTGTTTTGCACCTGTGTTACTATTGTAATTTGAATTTTTATAACAAAATATGTACAATCCCATATGGAGCGCATGCAACATAAAAACAATTAGTAAAGAATTTAATTGTTTCCGAGTCTAATGCAAAGAATTTTGAACTTCGTATCTCATGATGGAAATTACTCTGCGAGCGCTCAACTACTTTCCAAGGGCAGTTCTGTTCCCGTACTAAGAAACGTATTATTTATGATGGTAAGAGTCCAGTACGTTTAATGCTTTCGACGAAACTAAAGTAAAAAGCGGTCATTTTTCATCTCCAGTACCTAAGCGCTTAGTAGCTAATGTAATTTATATTACTTAAAAAATGACGCAGTACTCGCTTTTTTAAGTGAACATAGGGAGTGAACTTAACTACGTAAAAGGGGTTCATCCACAACCATAAAAAAGAGATTTACTACCTACTTTCGTACTTGTCTGGCTTTTTTATTCCTTTAGGCATTTATTATACTTACATTGTGCAACAATTTATTATTCATAACGCCTTAAAGTTCAGCACTCACAAATATGGATTTTGTTGTCTGTTAATGCAAAGAACACTACGAATGATTTATTTCCAAATTCCATAAGGCTTTGGACGTCCAAATCACATGCAGAAAATGCATCACCGCAACAAGGTGACGTATTTCGGAAATTCATATGACGCATTTAATGACCTCAGTGGCAGTTGTTGACGTCACTATTTCTGGGACATACACCTGTGACGTCAACTAAATCATCAAAAACGTCATAACTGACGTGTTTCTACCAATCTCAATAACGTCAATCACTGTGAACATAAGTTAATTGTTTCATTGAGAAAAATCATATAAATAGAGAAGTTATTTTAATAAACGATCATTATGAAAAAGATAGTCCACCTTTATTGACCTATATTCTATACCTCTACAAAACTCCTGCTGATAGATTAAGGTGTAGATGTGTACCGGTGTTTCCTTCGAAATACAGCATTTTTATTTTCCATACAGCTAGTTAGGAAAATGTATAACAATTCCAGTGAAAAAGTAGTAAGACTGTGGGCTTTTAAGTTCTGTATGAATATACACGTACTGAAACTTTCGGAAAAACGTTCAAAAACGCCTTCACTGGTTCATAGACATTTTGGTATGCAATTCAATGAATTTACAATATTAGAGTTCGAGAACTTTGGTCCCTGGAAACTTTAGAATGTTTATTAACTATCCGTTATAAAATTTATAGCAGACTACACTAATCAACATATCTTTCAAAAGTGCATAGCTGGGATGGAAATGATATTACAGCGCCCCTGAAGTGATTTTAGCTTCGCTACAGCACTATACAAATCATTCAAATATTGTTAGCTGAAAATAGGTAATAATCCCTTGCTTTAACCTTGAAATGTCCAACAGAATAAAAGTGTTAACTTCATGATGACGGAGCTCACTGTTCAGGAGTTTTGCTGCTTCATTTATTCAGGTTTTCTGCAAAGAATTATTTATTTTATTTACACGGAGATGGTTTACATAATTCCCTTTAGGACTCAGACCATACTGTGTTATCTCTTATTTTACATTTTTATTTATTTAAGAACATGTAACAGTGTTGCATACCCGTGAGTTATCAATTTAACTCATTTGGAACTGTTAATTTTTGCGCCAAATTTTTCAAGGCAAATATGTAAATGAAGAAATATTTTAAAAAAAATATATATATATACATGAACAGTAGAAAAAAAATATAAATAAATCATTGGAGAAGATAATATTAACACATCCCAAATGAACAACGAAACCGAAAAAAAAAAACAGAAAATAAAAAGATTTCAGTTATTTTCGGTTGGTTTTTCGGTTTCGTGTTTCATTTGGGATGTGTTAATATTATCTTCTTCTATGATTAAATATTACAATGAGGTTTACAAACTTCAATAAGTTATAAAAAATAAATTGAATATAAATAAATGTACAGGCTTGAAGCATACGGATACAAGAAATACATAAACAAAAACGTTTTACAAGAGAGAAATATACTTAAATCAGAACGTATTTCTCCCATTTTACCATATTTTTTGACAGTAACCCGGTTCCTTTGATAAAATTCGTCAGGGTACAGCTATCTCCTGGATCAACAATCTGTCTTCTCGGGTAGCTGAGCCTTCTTCGCATCAAGGCGGGATATTCTCACCATGGGCGAATTGGAGTCTCTTCATCCTTTTTTTAACATTTCCTGCATCTTTTAGTGTTTTCCACTCCCAACAGATGCATATGACTCCTGGGGTGACAGTGCCCCGTTAGTAGTCCTATCAGTTCTCTTAGTTGGTTTAGTTGCCTGGTCCGTCTGTGGTATGATCCATTTATGTGTTTATGAGTAGGTACTTTTGATCAACAAACGACCATAAAAAGTTCCAACTTTTCAAGTACTGAAATTGCTTAAAAACAATTAGATAATATCAATAATTGATTACCAGATATTTTAGATGCAGTTAATGTAATAGTTTTTTGACTTAAACTTAATACAGGTAATCAATTCGATTGCTTTCGAGCACTGATTCCCAATCCATGCAATATCGTCCACGAGTGGACGATTTAAGTAGCTTGTGGGCGATTAAGAGTTAAAAGTTCTCTGGGGGGTGATTTTATATGATTTGGTGGGCAATCGGTAGGGAGACCAGTCGTATTGGTTTTTGGTACTCTATCCTAGTTTGTCGCTATCCCAAATCAGCACACAAAAATAAATAAAGGTCTAAAAATTACACCACGAATTTTCAGATATCTGGCCACTCGCATATCGTGGAATCAGAATCTAGAGCTTCTAAAAATTTGCAATCATTTTCTTGATACGATAAACCCAACTATCTAATCATCGTGCCATTTTCCAGAGGGGTAGGCAGATAGAGAATATTCTGCCAAATAATTCTACCTTGGAACACACTCCCTATTTCGTTCACAATCTTATATAATTGCAAACAATTTTTTAAATTTTATTTTAGTATTCAATTTAATTTTGTATAACTTATTGAAGTTTGTAAACCTCATTGTAATATTTAATCATTGAAGAAGATAATTTCAACAGTTATACGAAAGTTTAATAAGTATTCAATAAGGTATACAAAATTAAATTGAATATTTCTTTCCAGACTTGTAAAATAAGTCAATAGATGTCTCATATGAATAAAAATCGAATAGGTATATCCGAGACTCTATTCCGATTGCAATTGTGTTCAGGTAGAACTTTGCGATCATCATAAGGATAGCAGCCAATAATATGTGACTTTAAAAATGTAGGATAATATTAACAAGTCTTGAACTTGAAGTATGATATCGGTGTAGATGGCGTAAATTGAACTGGTCTCATTAGCTAAGTTGGTTAAGCGGTTACCCCGGATAGGTAGAGGTCATGAGTTCGAGTCCCAGATGCGACTGAAATCTTTTTATTTTCTGTTGTTTTTTCGGTTTCGTGGTTCATTTGGGATGTGTTAATATTATCTTCGTCAATGATTTATTTTAGTATTTTACTTCAACAGTTTCTTGTTTTTTTTTATATATTTATATTACCCATCCTACTGGGCATGCGCCTGTGTTAGGATGACAATTTTGAAAATATATTACCTGCGTGAAGAAATAATATAAGGTATAAATTAAACATGGCATTTAAGGTGAGTAATGATGTTATTTTTGCTTTTGAATTTTGTGTTTCTTTTGGTGCTGTGTAGAGAAACGAATTGCTCAATGGCGTTGCACTTAAACATATGCACATTGGTAAATTGGTGCAAGAGGATATTTTTTGAGAATAATTGTTTCAAGTTAAGAATTTCAAGCACATTAAAAAAATATTCCGTGCTTGTCCTTAATGGAAAACATTCAGAATTAATTTCTGAATGTTTATAAGAGGCTCCAAGTAAGTTTTAGTAGCACTACCCCAACTGATAATGTCACATTATAGAGATGATTGTATACGTGCGCAGTAAAGTTATCTCGGTTATTTTTTCTTTAATATTTGTCCTACATTTTTAAAGAAATAACTGAGTTTCCTCAGTTTTGTTTTCAGGTTTTGTGACATGAAGTTTCCTTTTGAGAAGATCATCTATATTGTATGCCAAGGTATTTTATATGTTCAGCTCTACTTACTGAAGGACAAGTGAATGTATTTTTCAATGAGTTATAGCTTATGCATACTCTTATACTTGCATATTTTCAGCTATACATATTCTTCTGTTATTCTGACCCTTTACATGACGCGATTCAATCATTTGATTCACTCGATCGTGCCATGTCTTCCTCGGGCATCCCTAACACTCGTACCATTACTTCCGTGCCACATATTCTTCTGGCATTTGATGAAAGAAATAAAAATGTTTTTTTTACTAGTTAAATAAAAAAAAATCAATCAAAACGTTACATTAACATATTATATTGATTATAAATGTATAATCACAAGTCAAATTCTGTACAAAATTTATTTATTTATTTTACACACCCTGCCACTCTATGGTGATAGAATATGAACTGATGTAATTCAAAATGTTTTCCAGAATAGCGGTGTTGCCAGCCTATCAATGAAATTGCCAATTTTGTGAGCAATTAAGATCATATTACTATTCCTTTTTAAAAAAATATGACTATAATAAGTAAATAGATCAGGAAAAAAATACATTATATGATACGCTTCGTGCATTTATTAAACATCTACAAACTAGTCAAATACATATTATAAAAGTTATAAATAATAAAAATAAAACATTTTCAACTGGTGTATTATACAAAGAATCTAAATTATTCGTTATCCGTAGACTATTTATATTACAAACCTTGAATTTTTATTTTAGAAATCGGACAAAGCGTTAATACTTAATAAAATTTAATAAATAATCTTTTTTTAATTTTTTAAAAGCTTTTTAATTTTTTTTTTATTTAATATAATACATATAAAATATTTAATAGTACACATATATCTTAAAGCTAATTACAAAAAAATATTAATATATATTTAACAAAAAGTGCCCAACTCAATAAAAAAAAGAATTCTCGTGTTTGAGTTAGGGAGCACCGCCATCTATAGACAGTAGTGAAAAAATAAATTAACAGAAATAAAAGTACATCAGGAATGTAATATAGATAATGTTTGTGTTGTTGTACACGATAGTTGCTATCTCGTGAATTTATTTTCATATTAATATTAATAAGAAAAATAATTTATTTTTTTAAATTTCTAATATAAATTTATTATTTAATGTTTTATAATATTTTTTTATTAGCATTTTTGATTAATTACTTACCTACTTTAATCAATTTTTGTTCATGTTTATAATTTGTCTATTCTTAAATCATTTTGTTCTAATTTATATCATTTGTCTATATTTGATATTATTATTTTTAGTATTCATATATTCCTGCATCGCTACAAAACATGTAGAAATCTATATATATATATATATTTATAAAGTGGTGAATATAAAGTAATTTTTTAATTCATTTACTTGAAATATGTCTTCGAAAAGAACGAAAATCTTATTAGTACACTAAATTAATGCAAACCCACTACTGTTTTATTGGTCCTCGTACATTCAACCTTTTACCAAAAGAAATTAAAATGCCAAATAAATTATCTTTTTACGTAAAAAAGTTAAATTATGGCAGAATGATCTATGTTTTGAAACATATGTTCTAAAATATTTAGTATTTCTTTCCGCTTACCTTAACTATAACTTCAACTTTAACAATTGTAAACAATACATTCTGCTTATTTACACTATAACTAAAAAAATCCTTTACATTAAACAAAAAAAAATTGTTTACTTATGATATGATTCTAAAATTTCCATTAAATATTGTACTTTCTTGCTGTTACAAAATAATTAATATTCTAGTACACTTATTTACTTAAATTACTCATATTATTCACACACAGGCAGCGCCTATGTGGGTTTTTATTTTTAAGAATTATATTTTAAACAATCCATTCGGAAAAAAAGAAATAAAAAAATATATATTTGTAAAAAATTACAATATTTGGGGCTGGTTATAATAAATTGTCATGAGACTGTACATCTCTGTGGAACAACAATCATTCAGAATCGTAAATATATATATATGGCTATGTTTAGTGACTATCTATGTTTAAACGTTTAGAAACATTCCAACCCTCTTTTTTCCAGCTTTCCTGTCTAATTAGGGATGTTTTCCATAATTCAACCCGCTCCACCAACATCAATGTTGGAAAGAGGTATCATAAAAAACAGTTTCCTGAACATTTATATATTTTGAGTCTATTCGCACCAGTCACGTTGTCTTTTTGACCGATCGTTCCACGAAATTATAATGAATTTCCCAGTTCCAACAGATTCATGCATTAGTTGAATTCAATAAACTTCCCAAAGCAGTCGGATTTAATTAAAACAACTGTACCAATAAACTTGCTAAAGTTCCCGCGTATATGTTTCATATAATTTGTTCCGACTGTTCAACGGATTTCAGCAAACTGCAATTAATTCTCTCTATGCGTAAATTCGGATAAAGCAAAGGAAGTTACCATAATCTGTTTGGCAATGTATGGTAGTCATTTGTAACATTTCTGTAAAGTATACATTAAGTTTATTTTGTAGTTATTTACTAACCTTCCTGTGAAACTTTAGATGATGTTGCATTTTGAATATTTGGTAGCCGTTTACTAACCTTTCTGTGAAACTTTAGATGATGTTGCATTTAGAATATTTAGTAGCCATTTATCAAACTTTCTGCGAAAGTTTAGATGATGTTGCATTTAGAATATTTGGTAGCCGTTTACTAACCTTTCTGTGAAACTTTAGATGATGTTGCATTTAGAATATTTGGTAGCCGTTTACTAACCTTTCTGTGAAACTTTAGATGATGTTGCATTTAGAATATTTGGCAGCCATTTACTAAACTTTCTGCGAAAGTTTAGACGACGTTGCATTTATAATATTTTGTAGCCTTTTACTAACCTTTCTGTGAAACTTTAGATGATGTTGCATTTAGAATATTTGGTAGCCGTTTACTAACCTTTCTGCGAAAGTTTAGACGATGTTGCATTTATAATATTTGGTAGCCTTTTACTAACCTTTCTATGAAACTTTAGATGATGTTGCATTTGGAATATTTGGTAGCCGTTTACTAACCTTTCTGTGAAACTTTAGATGATGTTGCATTTGGAATATTTGGTAGCCGTTTACTAACCTTTCTGTGAAACTTTAGATAATGTTGCATTTAGAATATTTGGTAGCCGTTTACTAAGCTTGATAACCCAACATTAATATTATATTCAAAAGAGAAGAAAAAAAAAACCACATTTCGGTTTTACCGCAATTATTATTTAATTGTAATTATAATGTATTTTCCAACATGCAATTAACTATTTTCACGTTAGATGTAATAATGTTTTATGTAAACTGATTTTTAGGTATATATTTTTTTATAAACTTAACGTTTCAAAAAAATAAATAATTTATTACATATTTACAGTAAACTTCACTGGTTTTTGCAGATATTACAAACATTTATACTTCCCTACTCCAGAGATATATCATGAATATAATATACCATTACAAAATTATATAAAAAAAACGCATTACATCAAATTTATAAAGAATTTTTCATCAATGAAATTCAATAGTACACAACTGCTGACCCTGTACTAATCGCAAGTGCGCCCCACTGTATAATTTGGCAGCCACCTCTGGTTGGGAGTTATCCAAAATATCTGAAAAAAACCCTTGACTCTGTGCAGAAACGGGCGGTCCGTTTGATAGATTCGCCTATCTTAACAAACGGGGTGCAATCTCCGGAGCACATACGTCAGGTTTGAATGCTGTCCTTGTTCTACCGGTATTTTAATGGAAGATGCTCCAAGGAACTAGCGTCTTTGATTCCTTTGGCACCGGTGCATAGTCGGAAAACACGCCATACGCGCGCCCAATATTTGTACACGGTTGACATTTGTCACATGAGAACGGGTCGCCTCTACGATTCGTTCTTGTGTTCAAAAGCTCGGCTGTGGAATGATCTGCCAGCCTCTGTGTTTCCTCCATCCTATAACATGGGTCTCTTCAAGACCCAAGTTCACTCCTCTCTATCCTCTAAAAGACCCCCCCCCCCACAGCATCTCCAAAGATGATATAGGCCTTGAGGGCAATTATTTCCCTCAGGGTCTCCTGTGTGAAGTTACTGTAAAAAAAAAACTCCACTGATAGTATCAGCAATACATTCAAATCAAATGGTTTAAAAGCCACCCAATGCTAAGAACGACCACAGCACAGCACCACTACTTGTATTTATGGATTAGATGGTACGATATATTATTATCCAGAAACAAAATTAATGTAACCGAAACATTGAAATATGAACAATTCAAGAATAAAATTAACCCTCTGGAACTTAGATAATGATATATTGTACCCCTAATATATACTATCAAGCATTTAAATTACGTTCTTAATTATTTACATTGTTATTTTTCAATTATTATTTCTAAATTGTTCTGTTGATTTTCATGTGCAGTTATTTAAAAAGTTTTTTTTATATTGTTTAAAAATTGAATTGTTTTTTTATTTATTTTTTATTTCATGATTACGTATGCAAATACTCCTTCCATAACTCAACTTATGGAGAGTAGGAATGGGAAGTAAAAAAGTCATGTGTACTCGTATGATGTATTATGTCATTTTTTTGTAATAAATCAATATAAGCATACTTCTTTGTAAAAAATCTTTTATTTTGTAAAAGGTAAACATGGGTTATTACATAAATAAACCAAATAGTAATATTTACATTTATATATTTAATTCTACTGTTAAACTGCAAATGTTCAAAATAAAAATAAGAGCAGTTTTTTTTCAGTTTATCTTTCCAACAAAACTAATGTTACTACTTCTGTATCATTAAGGACACGGCCATAAAATCTCATTTTTCAACAAATCATAATGTTTTGAAATCTGGCGGCCTGAAGGGTTGCTTTTACTTCATAAAGCATTCATAGAAGATCAACGCCTAAATTACTGGAAAATCACTAATCCTCAAAGGCTTAAGTGAGGGTTGAGAGATTTTTCCACGCTTGAATGAATTAAGTACCTACAACTGGTCATGTCTCTCACCCCTTTCTGTAGTGTCTTTCAACCCTCTTAATCCTGGAAAAATAAGGGTGGTTTTAGCCCGAGGGGATAAAGTCCCGACTCGCGCCATACGAACCCGTCAGCGACGGTAACAGCTACCCACATTATCGACCGCTAATGGTTAAATGAATTTCACAGAGTTGAATTTCATTTTTTAATTGATTTCGGATGTTTCAACATCTGTAGAGATTCTGGACATTGCAAATTGAAAAATGAATTCGGAAGAGCTAGAAAGAAGTGGACTATTCAGGTCTGCTCACAAAATACAGTTATATTAAATTACGTGAATACAGCACAAAGGTCCCAACTGCTCCCCACTAACCTAGGATTAAGGTATCCGCAATTGGGGTTGGGTTGTTGGGTTAAACTACGGTGGGGGAGAAGATAGGTAAAAGAAGGTCGGGTAGAACCTGGCTATGTCGGTTGATATGATGGTTGTCTTTCAACAAGGTAGTACTGAGAAAGTCTACTACTGCGAAATGTGCCACAAATAAATAAAAACGTATAAATTTTTTTGTTGATGAAATTTTTTTGTTATATTATGCGGTGTTTTTTGGACAGCATTATAGTATCCATTATCAGGCAGATGTGATCACACATCTTATTTTATTTCTTCAGTAAACGATAATTTAACGTTGTGGCATTATATTTAATTGAATAATAAAAATCAGTCAAACTTGTCTGTTCTTGCATATAATATATATTTATTAATTAGCGGTTTAAACAAAATATGTATTTCATATTTAATCTTATTTTACGTTCAATATAATATCTATGAGAAATAATACACTAAAAAATGTTTAAAAAAATAGTGCTCCCGGGGATTTGAACCAGTTACCTCTAGAAATCTGTTTTTATTCATTTATGTACAAATATAAATTAACTGTCACTGTATGTAAGAAAGTTCATTCGCTTAGGGTTAAGACTAATTCTGCTGGGGTAGATATTTCCAGCCAACCGCGCAGGACAAGTTAACACTTCATACTGCGAAGGGAAACGCCCTTAAGGATGGAATCGGAATATTGTTGCCAGTATATATTCTGTTTTATTCCCGCACCGTGGCCAGATTGTCTGGCCCTTTGTTGTCAAGGTCGTTTTAAAATAAATCATTAGGATATATGTTTTACTGTTACGAGGAAAACAACCACTGCCTCACTGATAAGGGGGTTATTTGGTTGAATTTTTACGATTTGAACAACCGCTTTTGTACGCATGAGAAATACGAATTTTTTTATGTGATTATTACAAGAATTCTGTAGTAGGTGTCCTAATATAATGCCTTTTAAACCTATTGGAGGTTGGATATCATCAAAGCTATCTTCACGCTACAGGTAAAGCCCAGAAAATTTCTAAATTGCCCTCTTACCAATGATGACGTAGGTTTTGAACAACTTTCTATTAATGGTCGGAACACAAAATACATAATTTGCCAGTTGCTATCTCAAGAAATACTAGGAATGTTTTATTTTTTAATTAATAGGTAATTAGGAAAGTGCATAAGGTTTCATGTTACAATAATAATCCTCAAACTGTAATATTTTAAATTCTTTACTGTATAAAATACGGACTGGAATTTTAAGTAAAACGTTTGAAATTACATTCACTGGTTTTAAAACTGCACATATTTTCAGACATTTTGGATCTTATTTCATAGAATTTCAAGATTACGGTGTGAGGATTTTTGTCTTTAGAAACCTTATTCATTTTCCTAAGTACCTGTATAGAATTTATAGATAAATCATTCATGGTATTGCTTACGTTAACAACTTTCAAAGTGATATTTACTCCTATTTCTGAGTGCTAATTGTAATGATAACATTAAGTTCAGTTTTAAGATTGTTCACTTCAAATGCGCTTTCTACTAACTAAATCATATTTTCTACGTCTTCAATCCATACTTTCCAGAGTGGTAGATACTTCTGCCGGCCTCTGTGTTTCCTCCATCCTATAACATGGTTCTCTTCAAGAACCAAGTTACAAGACCCAAGTTTTCTTGTAACTTGGTTCTCTTCAAGAACCAAGTTACAAGACAAAAGAAGCCACCATTCGGAATCGAACTTTAGTCGTGTTTGGTGACCAGATCTGAATGGCCGGGTGCTTCCCTACCTATCTCCTTCCCTTCCTCACTGCTTTCAGCCTCATAACATATCCCGATTTGGTAAGCCAAAGTCTCAATGGCTCTAGATGGATGAAAGCAGTTGAGACTCTTGTGTGGTAGTCACTTAAATAAATCAATCTTCACCTTGCTTAGCAGTTTGGCAACCTTGTCTCCGTCGCGTCTCATGAAGTGAAAAGGCAATAAAGTTTATTTATTTTATCTAGTGCCGTTCTGAATTTATCATTAATTTGAATTAGAGAATAACTTTTAAATTAGTCACCGTCGATATGTCACAAACAAATAAGGACGACAATTTTTACCCACCTATGAGTAATGACAACAAAACTCCATATTGAATTACATTGTCTTGCTTTGAAAAAATAACCCTTCACTCCAAAATAAGGTTCGTTTAAAAATAATAGCTCAAAGTTAACCCCAAATTGCCTGATGTAATTTGGTCATGTCATAGGAAGCCGGAAAAGCACGCTTCAAAGTTTGAAGTTGAAACTTAAGACCCAAACCGCGCCGCATGCAATGCCATTGCGAGAACTTTGCGATAAAACTACCGTTGTAATCTGAATGCATTCACACGTCATGAACTCATATATACCCCTATACAATAACGGTTTGAAGAAATTTAACACTAGATCATTTGTTAGATTGCATATATATTTTTTAAAGTATTGAAATATCTGATTAAACTGTCAATGATAAAGTCCACGATAATCCCCTTCTAAAATGTCTCAATTTTGTGTACGAAAAATGATTTTGCTAAAGTTTTCTGTTGATGCAAACTTCCTGGTAGAAAAAAAAAATCGCTCGATGTAGAAGAACCAAAGGTAACAAGCAATACTCTAGTGATCTTTTGACTACGCGATAATGCACATTATTTTTGATAAATGTTTTCAGGAACTTATTCATTTTGGTTCAGGCATCAGTTTCTAGATCCACATGTCCTGTTTAGATATTGATGCTAGATGTATTTGTTCAGAACTTTTGGAGGTTACGTCGGTAGATCGACATAATTTTTTTTTCTATTTAGTGACAGTGGCTTAGTATTCAGGTTTCCATGGTACATAGAAAATGCAGAGAACAAAACATTGAATATTATTTTAACGAAGGTTATGTCTCCAAATTGAAGAAGTCAAATATATGTAGATTTTACTTATGTGGTGATACGGGTTCAATTCCACTGAGCTGTTTTGGGCTGCTGTAAAGATTTTATCGATGATAGTCAATCTAGGAAAGGGAACCGATTGTAGAAGGAGCTAATAAGAGAGGGAACCAATTTGAGAGTAAACCAGGTGAAGAAGAAATATTTATTGTCACGCGTGGGAGTTGTTCTTCTTAAAACTGGGTAAAACTGGGGAAGCTTAGAGTCTCCAAAAGATGAACAGAAATTTAATAAATAAGTATTTGAAAGCAAAGTTTTACACAAATAGATTAACAGGCCTACTCTTTTTTAATAAATAATAAAATATACCTACTCTTTCACAGCTTGGCATTCCGCAATATCTTCTATATTTTAATACCAGTTCACGTTTATTTCACCGTGATTCATTCATATCTATAGGAGCGTAGCAGATAAAATGTTTCGGGCAATTAAACAATTCATAATTAATGGATACTGTCTGGCACATGCCCTTGAGGTGACATTTCATAAAACGGAGTTCTAGAAAAAAGCCACGTGTTCATATTTTTATTATTATATTTTTATAATGTAATTAAGAAGATAACCTAACGAAATAAAGGTCTACTATGTCAGAAAAATATGGCACTTAAAGTAAAACACACATTTCTACACGTAGCTGAAAAATGAGAAATTATTACGTACCCAAATTAAAATTAATATCTTTACATGGTATCTTAATTTTTTCCAATATTTCACCGAGTAATGTCAGATAATTTTTAATAAAAACGCATGTAAACTAATGACTTGCGTTCTTCTTAAACGTTGGAGATTTGTCAACTGAAAAGGCATGTTTTTTTCTAGTAGCAGCTGGAAAATTTAATTCTATAATATTGTGCTCTTGGAAATACCGTGGAAATACTAATACGCATAGTTCTTGATATCTACCATACATTGAGGTGGCAATATGCACTAATAGTGCCCTCTAACGGCCCGAGTTGTACGAATTGGGTTTTTCAATACATTCGAATAGATTTTATATGAAACGTATTCTTAAGTACTTTAAAGAAATTAACATTCACAAAGGTGCTAGTCATAATGAAATACCCCCAATCCTCATAAAAATATGTGTGCACAATTTAGTCTTACTTCCTATCTTTAATTTTCAATAGTTCCCTAAGTTAATGGACTGTTCCTCTTGCTTGAAAATCTTCATATGTATCTCCCATCTTCAAGAATGGTAAAAAAAACCGATGTGAAAAATTACAGGCCAACCTCAAAACTTTGAATATTTAACAAAATTTTAGAAAAAATAATTTATGATCAAATGTATGCTGCTCTTAAGCCTAGCTTGAATACAAATCAACATGGTTTCATTAGTGGTAAATATACAACCTCAAATCTCTCAACTTTCACAGAGTACCTGCAGGACAACCTGAATAACAGAATACAAGTGGATACTATCTATACCGACTGCAGTAAAGCGTTCGACAAGTTGATTACACTACCATGTTAAAAATGTTTTAAAAATAGGTATTCACGGCAATCTTTATTGTTGGCTCTCGTATTATATCTCCAACCGTAGTCAAATAGTAGTGGTTGCTAGATATAAATCCGATACTGTTAAATCTGGAGTTCCTCAAGGCAGTTTGTTGGGTCCCTTATTATTTAATTGAAAGCGTTCGAAATAAATTTTTAAGGTACCTAAACATCCGCTCTTTTAGATCTCATGTTAGCAATGGAGACTTCGCACAGTTTTTTTTTAAATTTAGACATTAACTTGCCGAAGAAATATAGCGGATTCCGTAATGTTACTTAAAATCGCACCCAAATTAGATGCCGGCCTTGTTCTTTTCGAACTCCTATTATTTCATATCTCAAATCGCAACATCAGACAGCCATTTACATTTCATATCGCCATTGTAAAACCAATTCCAAACAAAATTCTTTTATCTACAGATCTGCATACTCATTCAACTTAAATTATTACCACATTAACGTTTTTGAATCAACTATACTCGTACGTGATAATAAATTAAAATCCATTACATGACTGCTCTTAAACTAGATAACTTAAACCACCTTTCAATCTATTCTAGTCCTTTGTACCTTTATCTCACTCCTATGTTCCCTTCCACACTCCCCTCACCACGACTGACATAGTTTAAGCTAACTGATGTAAAACTGAATATTGTTTACTTTACTCTTATCAGCAGTGGAAAATTTGTAATTGGCATGATTTATTGTTATATACTCGTAACATATGTGAATTATGGATTTTTTGTTAATTTTCCTATTAATAAAAAATTATAGATACAAGTATCTAAAATTCAAGGAAATGAATATTAGGTTACCTACATATGATTTTACTCCCTTTTTGCTCATATATATATTGTATATAACATTTAAATACATATTTATTAGAATCTTTTAGGATTGTATTAACATTTAAATACATTTAAAGAAAATAAAGTATTTATTACGATAGCAACACAGTCTGGAAGCACATAGATCGGGCTGCTAAAGGTGGTAGTATAGCGTGTTGCCAGTATTTTGACGTCAAGTATATTTGATTAAACAAATAGCTTTGTCAAAATGGAGGCAAAATATAATTTAGTGGCAAATAATCCTTAACCTTTTGAAAGTCAGATTTTCGGCGGACAAATCGCTAATAACGGGAGCGTTTGCCGCAGTTACCACGCCGTACGACAGCTTAGTGTAATTTCGTAATTACTCACTTGTTTTTTGTAAAATGATGTTTTGTAAATGGTACCAACTTACCAGAAAATGTGTTTGTGTATTTATAAAAATTATATGTAGGTAGGTATATAAATATCATGAGTAGTTTCCCCAGAATAGCATCACATTATATTTAGAGAAATGATTTCTCATTTTACAAAGAAATATTAATATAGAAAATATTCTTGAAGTTTTACTATGTTTTTCATACTCCTCTGGCATTTATCAAGTAAAAGTCTAGTATTTATTGGAAAAACATCGATTTAAAAAAGGATTTCATACGTGTGTCTCGTATATGAGCAATGCCAACGAACGTTAATATCGGTGACAGAATATTATTTATTTTTTCAGTTGGCCAACATGTGACAAAAGAAAAGCGAGAATATTTTAAGCGTAATATTATTCATCTTTAGAAGTATTATTCATTTGCCAATCAAATAACACTTATTTGAGCAATGTACGAATGTACTTTAAGACTCAAAATTCCTTGACAATGTGAAGTTCAATGGAATAATTTATATGCGCCATATGGCGCATTGGCGTTCCACTTACACCAAAAAACATTTGCTTGAAAAAAAAATCGCAAGTTTGTTTGGAGGTTTTTAGCGTCGTTACAATTTTTTCCTAAAAATGTTTGATAGAGAGCAGATAAGATGAAATTATGTTGCAGCGACAGATAAGACTTTTGTAGAATATCCTCCCAAACGAGCCCTTAATAACTACCTTTGTAATATTAGAATCGTGAGATTTGGTATAAACGAGTAGGAAAATTGCTTATTGTCGTCTTCCCAGTTCACCTTTCCTTGAAGTGCAGCTTAAAGGCTACGTGGTAATGAAGCTATGCAGTGATGGTTGGTTATATTCTTCGGAAGGAATTTATAGAAATAAGACGCCTTAGTAGCCCCACCAGTTGTACAGCACTACCTTTCTGGAAAGACATCAGCACTTGCACGGAGAATTGCTTGTTTGCCAGAGAACTAAAGGACTTTGTTGCATAGTATTCGAAATTGTTGGAATTTCTGTGCACTCGACACTACATTTTCATTTTGAAAGATAATGAATTATGCCAAGTTTTTAATAAATCAAACTATTAAATAAGTTTATAAAGATGAAAATGGTATACCATGCATTGATGCACTCATCAGTATCTTATGGAATGATCGGATGGTGGGGAATTTATAATACTTGCATTAAACCACTTGGAATGTCGCAAAAATTAATACTAAAAATAATGACTAAAAACGATTTTCCAAAAAAAAAACTATTCCCAAAAAACGAAAATCGCTCTAGTAACAGAATAAATAACGTGCTTGAAGTACCTTTGTGTAAAACTAGGTTTGCGCAGAGACATGCTTTTTTTCCCTTAAATTTATAATTTACTCAATATATTTTTTATAACTTATTGAAGTTTGAAAACCTCATTGTAATATTTAATCATCGAAGAAGATAATATTAACACATCCCAAATGAACCACGAAACGGAAAAAAACAACAGAAAATAAAATCATAAGGATACCAGCCAATAATATGGGATTTATAAAAATGGAGGATAATATTAACAAGTCTTGAACTTGAAATATGACATCGGTGTAAATGGCGTAAATTGAACTGGTCTCATTAGCTTAGTTGGTTAAGCGGTTACCCCGGATAGGTAGAGGTCCTGGGTTCAAGTCCCAGATGGGACTGAAATCTTTTTAATTTCTGTTGTCTTTTCGGTTTCGTGGTTCATTTTGGGATGTGTTAATATTATCTTCTTCGATGATTATAATTTACTATCTACAGAATGTAAGTGTCCAAAGATATCGTCTTTAAACAAATAAAAAAAGTTAAAACTGGATAAAAATCAGAGACCTTTTCGTGCTATAATTGTATATTTTCCCCATTTTATTTTATTTTTTTCATTTACCGTTTCTTATTTTTAAATTTAATGTAAATCAAATTTAATAATGTTATTATTAAGTTCTGCAAGTATTTTGAGTTGCTATTATTGTGACAGCTGTTTCAGCGTTTAAAGCCATTTTCAAATTCAGACAGTTTGAAAATTGCCTTAAGCGCCGAAACAGCTGTCACAAAATAACAACTAAAAATACCTGCAGAACTTAATAACATTATTAAATTTGATTTACGTTAAATAAAAAAAAAATTAAATGGAGTTCTACGAATTAAACACAAAAACAATTGATAAGTTTCTTATTTAATTTATACCTGTTATTTAACTTACCTTTCAACATTCATGTATTTATACAAATATGGTTTTTACTCAAAACAAAAACATTATTAAAATAAGCAGGCAAAAATTTTATAATTTATTTTATTTGGTATTATTTTACATTTTTATTAGTATTACAGCGTCTTTGAGGTGATTTTTCACAAAAATGGCGCTATACAAGTCGTCGGATTATGATTATTATTATTATTATAAAGTTATAATTTTTTGGTGAAAAATAAAGTGACTTAAAAAAAAAAATTTCATTTAAATTAATTAGAAGTACTTTTTTACACCACTGTTTCAATATATACTCGTATATATGTTAAAAATCAAAGCAACAGGATAAACAGTACACTAACAAAATAATGACAAATATATTGTAGTGTACTGTTTATCTTATTAAGGGAACCATTGCTTTTGAAAAAAAAAAAGTATATTAAAAACAGTGGTGTAAACAAAATACTTATTATTAAATATTGAAACAATTTATTTATTTTTATGGAATACTGCAAATTATGGGGATGCCATAGTCACAGCTGTTCAAAGCCAGAGTGGAAGATACTCTCAGTATCGCCCTCGTGAAAGACCACCATTCAGAGGTAACGAGATGGCAAAAAATAAGATTAGGAAGTGCTTGGTTTTTGGGATCTGTTCACCAAACACCACTAAATCCATTTTATTGAACATTTCGATTCTGAAATGGTGATTTAACAAGACGATATTAAGAGTAACTAACCAGTCTGGAACGTGTTGAAAATGTACATTATAATATTTTGTTTTATTAAATTTGAAATAAAACAAAGTAATTTACTGAAATTTAATTGAAAAAAAATTTATTGACTTTGAAAACGTGAAATAAAGCCCAGGAACAGTGCTTTGGAGACCAATATTCATTATTAGATTTATGTAAATTTATCTATATACGAAAATAAATGATTGTCTGTGTGTCCTCGTTTTTTTCAAAAATCACTCAACTGGTTTCGCTGAAAATAGCACAGTTTGTTCTTATTAGTGGCGGAAAGGTTTACAGAGTAGTTTGAATGAAATCCAATATGTAAAACTGTTGCTGTAACGTTTTAAAATTGGTAGGAAAAACATTGTACCCGCCATGTTCTATTGAGGTTAACCCATAGATATACCACTCCGGTAAGCCACAGATTACACATTCAAAGAAAAGAGTTTATTTAGGTACAATATTTTCAATATATATAAAACACAATTATGTACCTACTTAAGAACTTTATTATTTAGATATGTTCTGAAAAAATAAATTTTCGAAATGAAATAAAATTTTCATTGTGTCATTATGTAGAGATAGCAATAGTCGCCAGAAGGCATTACTTTCGCTGTCAAATCAATTATAGCACCCAAAAGACAAGCAAGAATTCACAACTATAAGTGTATTGCAAAAATGATCCCGAGCTAGGCCGGGTACACATCAGCTAGTTTTTTTTAATCAAATATAAGCATGGGCGTGGTGTACTGAAAATAGTGTACAATGAACCTTAGTAGAAAGTCTTCAAATTTGTCCTTAGGAAATAGAAAAATCTCTAACGTGCTTTCAATATATTACTTGGCCACGCGAAATTTCATCGCTATTTTCGTAATTGTGATTGATTCGATGTGAAACCTTTTGCACAGCTTGGTTGGGGCTTTTCGTGCCTGTAACTACCCGCTTATCTCTTTGAAGCACGTAATAATTTTGAAATCAAAGCCTTTCCACAGTTATGAGTAAGTACTCAAGCAGTAATGTATGATTCTTGGAATTCTAATATAAATTTCCAAACTGAGGTTTATTTGAGAAACGTTACTTGAAATGACTTTAGACGTGTTTGGTGACCAGATCTGAATATCCAGGTACTTCTCAACTTTCGCCTTCCCCCATTTCCTCCCTCTTTAACTCCAGCTTCACAACATACCCCAAATGGGGGTAGCTTGGAACATTTGGGACTCAGATCTTTTTATAAATTATTTTCAAAATTAATCTTAATTTTGAGGAAAGAGTCATAAAATTATTTTACTTGCTTCATAAAGTTAGTGTCGAGTTTCTTACGAATCCTATTTAATTTTTTGTTTACGTAGAAAAACAGAATTTTTTTATAGAATCTATTTTTGTTACATTTTTCGTGTAATAACAAGAAAATAATGTAGTATTTTAGGCACACAAATTAAAATTTAAATTAAAAAGATTAGCTATGAGAACCCACAGACGCTACTTACGCGGATAATACAAAGCAAAGATAAACTATTAACAGATGGTTGCACCGGATACGGTTCAACTTGGATAGCCTTATAGTTGATTTGCAGAATAATATGCATCCTTATAAAACCTACCCAATTGTAATCCATACGTAGTCCATCGACTTTACCGCATCATTCATTGTCCGCTGTGATTTCGTTCACTACGAATTAATTCGCACCCGCCCGCGTATTTGTAACCGCCATGGTATTTGTATTGTGTGATCTCGCCGCAGATGAATATCGTCTGTGCTTTTTTTAAAAAAAATTTATTTATGTGCTCAATGCATCGACAGCCAAATAAGAGGCTTGTGGAGAAATAAGGATCAGGGGTAAGTCTTTGGATCGCATCTTATCCTTCCTATTTTACCCCTGCATATTTGACCAAGTTATTATAATTATTTATATTGTGATATCGAAAATTTATGAACCAGAATAAGTTAAAAATCAAAAATAAAAGCATTGAGACATTTTCAGCACAAAATAAATAGTTGAAATTACAAAGTGAAAAGAGAGAATTACATTCTAAATGAGAGATTACATGTTAAACCTTAATGTTAGTCTTACATATTTCTTAAATGATTAAGAAATGCTTTCACTTCTTCAATAAATGTGAAATTACTTTTGGTGTCATTTTTAATAAAATAAGTAAAAAAAAAATTGTATATACAACTATTTAATATATAAATATCAACATGTTTCGGAAGCTAACCTTCTCTCGCCAGGATACAAAGAATGGTTTACATAAAAAAATCTAATAAATTTTATTAAGAAATGTTTTGTTTAAAACAATATGTAATATATAAATATCAACATGTTTCGGAAGCAAGGCTTCCCTCATCAGGATACACAGTATACCGAGAAATAATACAAAAATGGACAAATAATATACAAAAAAAATAATAACGTGAGAATAGAAAAATTACTAACATAAACAAAAATTAACAAAAAGTAGGTGAGTAAATATGTTAAAATAATTTTTAAAATAAAATACAAATAAACAATTTTTATATTACATTATTAATAAATTTGTATCAGAAACTTTTTTTTTTATTATAAACCAAATCAAGGAAAGAACAAAGAATAAAATTGTAATTTTAATAATTATTATAATTTTATTAAAGAAGTCACATTTTTTTATTCACATTTCGGACGAAGTCGGGTAGTACACCGAACGTATTTATTTTTAGAATTCTAATTGGTGGAAATATTATAAAACAGGAAAATCTTATTCGATCATATTTTTTCATACATATTTAAAACAATTTCATTTACATCACCCCATTTACGCGGAGGACATCGACTTATTCATATTAAAATAAGCGTAGGCTTATGGAGATCGGATTAATCCGTTTCTGATAAAAGCTTCAGAAAGGCAAGTCTCTTAAATTAAGAGCTTTCAGAGACTTAGTCAAAGAACTCACACCTACAGAGTAGGTGAGATTATTTTTTACCAGTATACAAAATATTTATTTTGTTTAACTCATCATACCATTTCCTCGTAAGGTTGGGCAGAGACGATGGACGACAAATGTAACTCTGTCACGGTAAACGCTATTTTCTTCATTTACATTCATCCATCATCACATAAAAAAAATTCTGTTTTTCTGACTCTTGATAAGACTCGATATTTAATCAACTTTTCGTTTTAACTTGTTCGTCCTATATCTTTCTCGAATGTTTTACTGACTTACTTTTCCTCGGTCAACACCCTACTAATTATGGATACCATTTTCCACCATCTAGAATGGTGAGACTTGTTAAGTCAAGCCAGGTCCTTGAAATTTTTGGTACCAGTCTAAATGATTTTTTTCTGGATTTACGAAATAAAATCTCGAAAATTGTCTTTTAGAATGTCTAAAATCATAGACTATAACTTGTTTATTTCATTTCGTGTTATCATCGCTGCATATATAATATACGAGTCTCGTAGCTTATGAGCCGTTACGTACATTCTGAGATGATCGAGTAAAACTACTTTAAAAATTAATTGCAAAGACTAGATTTTCTGAAATGAATAGATTTATTAAGCTGGAAAGCTTGCCTAATAATTGTAATAAATATTTTCAGCAAATCTAGTCTGTAATTATTTTTTTAAAGCGGTTTTTCTCGATCATCTCAGAATGTACGAAATGTACGTATTTTGTGTAATAAAACATTGCGTTAATAAAAAAATAGAAGTAATAAATTTTTAAAATGTCTCCAAATTCTTCTACCATTCACATTCGCGTTACATACTCATCTGAAAATTTCTGCGTTCCTCTGCTCTATATTGGTCATTGTCACTGACTTAGTACAAAATATTACAAAGAATTTTATTATAGAGGGTATTAGAGGGTAAATTAAGTAAATTCGGAGGTGATTCTACATCATGGTAGAAATAAAAATGATATTCAATTTATTTTTTATAATTTATTGAAAACCTCATTGTAATATTTAATCATTGAACAAGATAATATTAACACATTCCAAAATGAACCACGAAACCGAAAAAACAACAGAAAATAAAAAGATTTCAGTCGCATCTGGGAATCGAACCCAGGACCTCTACCTATCTGAGATAACCGCAAAACCAACTTAGCTAATGAGATCAGTTCAATTTACGCCATCTACACCGATATCATACTTCAAGTTCAAGTCTTGTTAATATTATCCTCCATTTTTAAATCCCATATTATTTGCTGCTATCCTAATGATGATCGCAAAGTTCTACCCGAACACAATTACAATCTGAATAGAGTCTCGGATATACCTACCCGATTTTTATTCATATGAGATATCTATTGACTTATTTTACAAGTCTGGAAAGAAATATTCAATTTATTTTTTATGACTTATTGAAGTTTGTAAACCTCATTGTAATATTTAATCATTAAAGAAGATAATATTAATATCAAGTCAAGGGTAGAACTTTGCAATTATCATAAGGATAGGAGTCAATAATATGGGATTTAAAAATGGAGGATAATATTAACAAGTCTTGAACTCGAAGTATGATATTGGTGTAAATTGAACTGGTCTTATTAGCTAAGTTGGTTAAGCGGTTACCCCTGATAGGTAGAGATCCTGGGATCGAGTCCCAGATGCGACTGAAATCTTTTTATTTTCTGTTGTTTTTTCGGTTTCGTGGTTCATTTTGAGATGTGTTAATATTATCTTCTTCAATGATTAAATAAAAATGATAAATAACTTTTTTCGAAATACCATTTTCGAATTCAAAAATATTTTTTCATGGATGGTTTTTTTCATGCAAATAATTTATCTTTTCACCTGAAAACTACCTATAAATGTTGATATTTCGAAAAAAGATCTACCTCCCGAAATTGCTGAACTTTGCCCGAACACCTTGTATAATGTAGACTACAGCGGTTATTTCAGGAAATTCCCTCTAAAGCCGGGTACTAAGTAGTGTTGACTATTAATTCATCATCTCTGATATCGGTTGGTTGCAGGTACTGAATAGACCTTTAAGGAAAACCTAGCAGTGCGATCTGTACCGATTTGAAAGAATACTGATTTAAATTTTCCAATTTAAATAAATCCTTTCAACCCCTTGTCTTTAGACGAACAAACGAAATTGTTTACTCGATCAGGAAATATTTTTGACATGCGAAAATAAATTAATATAGAGTGGTAAATACTCACTGTATCTCCCTGCTGAAAGATCACGATTTAAAATTGAAACGTTTTTGAAATGGCTATATTCGTGTTTGGTGACCAGATCTGAATAGCCGGGCACTTTCTAACCTTCTTCTTTTCATTTCCTTCTCATATTTGCTCGCGCCTCTACTTCCTTCAGTCTCAAAAGATACTCCAGTTAGAAATGCCATATTCCAACCGGAAGGTTGAAAGCAGTTGGGACTCTTGTGCGGTATTCCCATAAACTAAGCAGGATTGAAGAAAATTTTGGGCATACGGACATGTCCATAACTCAGCTTTTCTCTTCTGATTGACTGACTAAACACGAAAGGAACAAATACGCTTTGAGAATAATAACAAAGTTATATTTAAATTTCTATTGAAAACTTTAAAATTTAAGACTCTGCAATGCAAGATGATGGCATATAAATTATTTGAATTATTCGACTAAGGCGCCGTCTAGCGATTTTATTCTTATTCCCGCAAAAGTCATCGATCATATCCGGCGGAATGTTCCAAATTCCAAATTCAAATTCAAAGTGGCGCACGCAAAAGGAAGAAGAGGCGGCACAATTGAAATAACAAAGGACCCATACATCGGGGATTCTGTATTGAAACCGGCATAGAGTGAGCTATACACGTTTACACAGCGCGTGCAACGTTCTCTCCTAGCCCCGCATGAAATGCATTCCAGGAACTATATTCTAGAAAGTTTCAGCCAAATCCGTATTCCTTTCTCTGGAAAAGCCGAATGATATTTAGCAGTTGGTGAGATTAATTTGTGGGTTCTCGGACTGGATAGTGAATACCCTCTTTTATTTTGGTTCAACGAGAAGCTCTTTCCGAATAAATTTGAGTTTCGTTCACATTGTCAGTAAAACATTTCTAAGATATTAAAAGTTAAGCACAAAATGCTTGCTTCTCTTACAAAGTTACACAGACGGGTTCCTCAAGGATCCCTCCTCGGCCCAATATTAAATTTCATTAGACATTGTAAAAAAAATTAAAGTTGTTGAGGTCCTACTATTTGCAAACGATTTAAAATTATTGCAAATAATATGAAACGTATATGATTGCCAAATTTTATAAGCTAATTTACACCAACTACATTAATGGCGCGAATAAAATACATAATTTTTTTAATATTCAGAATTATTAAGTAACACGATTTACGAAAAATCGTTTTCTTATTATCTTAACAGAAGTGAATGATATTAAATTAACACCATGATAACCAGTTCCCCTGCTTTCTAATATTGTTTTTATTTATGTCTTGAAATTTGTTTTATTGCTGACGGTACTATTTACTATCGTGTTTTTAAAAACATAATAGTAAACAGCAGGGGAACTCACTCCCGACATCGATGCTATATACCATAGATTTAGTATGCATTGTATCAGTTTGACGATGCCCGTGATAGGATGAAACCGGTCCGGTCGAAAATAAATAAGTGGAAAAAAGTTACAAAAGTTTTTTAATAAAAAAATAAAAATTCATTTTAATAGAAACATATATATTTTCCTTTCCGTCAAGAGATATTTTACAATCATTATTTTTTTCTGTTGTCGATGATACGTTTAACAACGTTCATCTGGTGAAATGCTAATATGTAGAATATTTTAATAGTTTCTTACTGGTAAAGCTTTAGAAATAAAAAGTCCAAAAGTATTGTCAGTTTGCTCGTTATATAAAAATAAATTAACAGTCGTTAAAATTCCACCAAAAATTTAAATCGGAATTCTTTCCATCGAAACATTGTGATAACGGTTATAATAACAGATTGTATTTTAAAAAAAATCCAATAAAATATATAAACTCCATCATTCATTCACCATTCTAATTATTTTCTTATACTTAAATCAAAATTGCACATTTGTAAGTTGTTACATTTTGAAAGTGATGTATCAAAAATATTTGTAAATATCCAAGATATCCAAGACTTAACTATCGTATGCCCGACGTTGCTCGGGGTTATATGTGGTTTGGTTTGTAGTGTAAGTGTAGTCCTCCTTTTTACCGACGGGGGTGAAGAGCTATGCTTTTTACGACGCCACTGCACTCTGACGGTAGAACGGCAAACCAAGCTCTGATGAAAATCTCATTTTTCTTACATATTTGTGAAAGGTACACACATCCACAGAATTCAGAACTAAACTTAAAACTCATCTTTTCAAACAATCATATCCATAAATTTAAGAAATGCCTAGCTAGGCTAACCGGTTAGTGCTTGCTTAAAGTCACCAATAGATTCACGCCTCGGTGCGCAAATGTATCCACAGCTCGCAACACTGTAAATAACTAAATTTGTAAAAAAATATATATGTAAATTAATATGTACTAAAAACTTCTTTCGCTTTTTAAGGTCATTTTATAAATATTCTCCTGTCCTAAAAATTATAAATATTTCAAATAAATACCAACTCTTCTTGTACCACAAACCTTCTAATAAATGTAACAGCAATAGAAAAAGAGGATAAAATAGCACTTGCAAAAATCATATCATCTCTAAGCTTAAATTTTCTAATAAACAGTGTTCATCTGAAGCGACATGTTAGGTAAGTGTGTTTTTTGTATCTGTGTGTACATAATTAGATAGATAATAGCAAGTAATATTTGTACATCGCCCTTGTGGTGATTTTTCACAAAAACGGCGTTATAAAAATCATCCAATTATTATTATTATTATCCAAATTTATATATTCTTTTATTTTTTATAAATACGTATAGAATAGTACAGATATAATAACTAATTACAAAAAAAGTACAAATTTATTTTACAAAAAATGCCCAACTCAATAGAGAAAGATTTCTCGTGTTTGAGTTGCGGAGCACCGCCATCTAGTACAGTAAAGATTAAATAAATTAATAGAAATAAAAGTACATCAAGAATGTAATATACATAATATGTACGATACATGGGACTTCATTGAGAAATTGCATTACATTCAATATGGGTATACTGTACGTACGATTCGAGGAAGTTGGACTCTTAGATGCATAAAACATGATGTGATGTTTCCTAGGATTATATTTATTCGTAACAAACATGTTGATATCATCCTGTATACATAAGTAATTCTACACTATCGGATTATTCAGTACCTACCTACAGATACAGTCTTCCATTGATCGGATACATAAATATATATTTAAGGCTGCTCGAGTGTTCCCTGGAAAACGATTTTTTCCCACTTCTCTAATGTTCTGTTGTTCAGTTGTCCCGGGCTGCACGCTACAGAGCGAATATTTCTCTGATGATTGCGAATAGGATACCAGAAAAATAATACATGCATAAAAACTCTAACGATACTATATAATTCTCACAACCTTGGGTCCTAGCAAGTTCAAATCGATAACTTTACAATATCGAATCGACGAGCTTAACTAACGACAATTTTATATCGGTTTACCGGGCACTATTGCGCTCGTTAGGCATGTTGATAGCCAAGCCGATATTGACCACGGAATAAATGAGAAATCGCCCCACGCTAGCAACACTGGCGGGCATAATCTAAGAATTAGTATTCTTAAACATCAAACATATATACGAATAAATTGACAATGTCGATTGAATGTTTATTAAGATATCATTATAATATTAAAACACTAAATATAAACTGGCAGTCCGCACGTACTTTTAGACATTAAAAAAAGTCGTTAATTGGTCAATGAGGTATTTAGCCATAACTCATGATATTCTGAAAAATTGCTTAAATTCCATTTCTTCAAGCTTGAACGAATTCAATTGATAGCGTATACAAAGTCTTTCAAATTTACGAGCTTCATTAGTCTATTTCCATTCATTATAAGTCATTAGTTTTGTGGAACGAACGGCATTATTAAAAAAAGAATTATTCAATTTATTTTTTATAACGTATTGAAGTTGGTAAACCTTTTTGTAATATTTAATCATTGAAGAAGATAATATTAACACATCCAAAATGAACCACGAAACCGAAAAAAACAACAGAAAATAAAAGATTTCAGTCGCATCTGGGACTCGAACCCAGGACCTCTACCTATCCGGGGTAACCGCTTAACCAACTTAGCTAATGAGACCAGTTCAATTTAAGCCATCTACACCGATATCATACTTCAAGTTCAAGACTTGTTAATATTATCCTCCATTTTTTAAATCCCATATTATTGGCTGCTATCCTAATGATGATTGCAAAGTTAATGAAATCTTTTTATTTTGTGTTGTTTTTTCGAATTCGTGGTTCATTTGGGATGTGTTAATATTATCATCTTCAATGAGTAAAAAAAGAATTGTATATGTAACAGATAAGAGACCGCGCCAATTTTTAATTTAAAATAAAATTATTTATTCAATTCAGTAAAACGTATTACAGTAAGGAAACTTTGATTGTCTAACTGGGAAGATCCTGTTTTAGGACAGTCAAATTAATAGGCTTTATTCATATTGCATAATATATGAGAGAAAAAAAGTAAAGAGGAATTATATATTACATAATAGATAATCTGATTGAATTGTGAAGTTAGATGGGTAATGTTATATAATTATACGAGATTTTGTCTACCGACTGTAGGAATATTTTCTATCAACTGTTGACTATGCTCGCACATATTGCCTAACGCCGCTTAATAATCATATATGGTGGATTTATTGAATATCATATTTATATTATAAGGTTTTATAGATAGACCGTACTAGATCCCTAGGAGCGTTATATTTTATTTTTACTTTTCGGGTAATTCGTCATATTACACTTCTTTCGCCTTTTTCACCTAACATTTTAGACGCCCCTGTAATATGTGCAGAGAAATGTTGGTTTGTTATATTTTAGTACGGGCTCCGACAAAATGAGGATTTTTCCAAGCCATTTATATAACGAAATGGGAAAGAAATTTTCTCTTTTAATACATAGTTTTAGCTTCCTAATATAGTGTGATTATAGCAAGCCATGATGTAACAGCTTTTAAGAACATGATTGTCAAAGATTCCACCAAATCAACTGGCTCTCATAAATCGAGCTTGACGCTAAAAGTCCCCGCGATCTTCACAGCTTTCGAAATTATCTCGCTTAATGCCGAAAACCCCGAAATTTCAGTCTCTTAAAATTCTCCGTCCAATTTGTTCGTGCCTTTATAGCTTTATTGTGGTCGGACCCGCACCCGAATTCCTTCCCAACCCCAATTCCGGCCGGAAAAGCCGAACATCCGCGGTGGCCGTAGAATTAGTATGGGCGTTTCGGCGCGTTAGCCCGCGAAACCGACAAAAAATCGACAAATTTAATTAAGGAATTTGAATACCAATTTAATTAAAATTTGTGGATTTTCATTACATTATTATATGCATTCCCTTCTAGTTGTCATGTGTTAAAATAATTTTCGATTTACAATTTTTTTACTCCCCCCACCCCACACAGGAGGCCTTCAGAAAAATTATTTCCTTCAGCGTCTATGTCGTCTTTGGGTATGTCGTGTGGAGGGTTCTTTTAAGCAAAGAAGGAATAGCTCTGGGAACAAAAAGCATATGATGAGATGTGGGTAGGAATCAGGAGGTCAGTGTTTCCAGAAGTCATGGACATATTAATCCATTTCTCCTAATATGGTGCAAAGCAATAGGTCAATAGCGTCTGATTGGGGAGTCTATCGGCCTCTCTCAATCCGGCACACCACGCAGTTGGTGGGCAGATGAATCCGCCGCAAAGATTTAAACAAAGCTCTCTCCATGAACCGGTTACCTCTGCTAAGTCACCAAACGTAGCGAACAACTTTGGGTGACCTATTGCAAAGCTGAGCATCTATAAACCTAAATCTGCCTCCCATTTTTTTTGGTTGCTTCCGAAAAACAGTACCTAAAATAATAAATAATTTGTATAAATGTTCATACGCCATCGATGAAATAACAATAAAATAATTTCTTCGTTTAAAGCCATTGTATTTGATACGTAAATATCTGCATTTTTCAGAAAAAGACATATATATGTATATTGTTTATCCAGACGAGGGGAGCTTTGCTTCTGAAACATGTAGATATTTACATATTAAATACTGTAGTTTTAAACAAAGTAATTGCTATTAATTTAACAATAAAATTATTTATAATCTTCGTCCAAAAGGACGAGGCATGTTTCCAATATAGCAATACAACTGTGAACAAATTCTACAGGGTGATACTGAGAGTACATTCCATTTTAAAACGAGGTACATATACGAAATTTTACAAATAATACTTCAAGTAACCCACATACGGTAAGTGAAAAAAAGTTAATCGTGGTTTTGAACCACCCACCTTTGAGTCTAGAGCCCAGGATCTTAACACCCTATCGCATAGCTCGTCTATTTTCTCTTGGAAACACCATACATCAACATGCTAAAGGCATTACACCTAAAACGTATTATCTGAAACATCTCATTATATCTGGTTACCCGTCATAACAAATAACAACCCTTAAACGCATTACGCATGCCCTATTTCGTCTAAGTATCACCAAAGCACATCATAAAACCTCCCCAAACAATTTTCACTATTTTCATGTTACGCCATTCAGGGGCGGTTTTTTTAACATTAATGATTTCAATACGACTTGCAATTTCAATAACTCAAGCTTTGCTAAGATACATACACCCAGACGTGCCCTTAACATAAAATTGCTATTCGAAAGAGGCGGGGAACAAGAATAGATCACTATCAGGTCTTTGTTATGCGGAAGATAGAAGATCGTTTTCATATTATGGTGCTCAAATGCCAAATACGCAATATAATCATACTTTTTTATGTTTGAAATATTGTAGACAGAGAAATATTGCATTCCATATGGGCACATAAGCAATGCCTACCTTACCGAACTTACTTTCCTGCAATAAAATGATTGCAGGCAATTAATCTACACTTAAGAAAATAGTACCAGCTACGATTCGCGGCGTCACGCGCTCCGCAACAACCACCCAACTATATGTGTCATATTGTATTTAAATGTTGACTATACTGCACAAAAAAAATGTACATGTGTGCGCAATGCGCATTAAAGGGAAGACTCGTTTGTGTTAGTGTCGAAAAAGTTCCTGCTTCTCGATACAAATTATAATTGTGGCAATCAGTGCCATCTGTTGTTAACTCAAATTCTTTCTTTCTTCTTAATAAAATAATATACACTCAGTTTCATATACATTGGCAGTCAGCATGTACTTTTGAGACTAAAAAGGGAGTTGATTTGGTCAATGAGATATTTAGCCATAACTCGTGATATTCTGAACAATTTCATTTCTTTAAGTTCGGATACAATCGATCGCGTATACGACGTCTTTCAATTCTACGAGCTTCGTTAGTCGGCCTAATTTCATTAATAAAACAGTGATTTTCCTTAACGAACGCGATTGTTAAAAAAGTTGTTTACATTCACGGTTAGCCGTAGTTGATCTGTCACTTAAGAGGCTGCGCCAAATTAGGCGGGCTTTTGTCTAACGGTCGTCGGAATATTTTTGCACATATTCTCATAGATAACGTCTAACGCTGCACAATAGTAATAAATAACGGATTTAGTAAATATTGTATTAATATAGGGTTTTATCGATCGGACATGATAGGATCTCAGTTCAATTAAAGAATCAAGAATGTAGGTACGTACATACTCATATGCATATGATCGACTGCCATTGACGGCCACCATGGTCGAGAGGTAAGACTGTCGACTACAAATTCAGAGGTTACGGGTACAAATGCTGGCATGCTCGATAAATATTATTTAATAAATTTTGTGTTATGTGACAATTAATTAATTACAAATAACATATATTATATTTGGGGCACGTTCCAGAGTGGAAGATATTACAGGGTGGCTCAAAACTACCGTTATGGTTTGGAATGAAATGGCATAATCAAGACGTTGTTGGTAGTCTATCGGCTTCAATTCTTGCACAACCTGAACCTTATACGGGAACATGTGCAATGTGGCCAAAATCCTCTGAACGGACCTCCGCGATAGCCCCAGTTGTGCCGAAAGTCTTCTTGTTGATGTTTCTGGACTATACACTATACACAACACGTTGGATATTTTCTTGTGAACCGCACGTGGTCTTCCGGTACATGGAAGGTGTCTTACTGTACCATGTTGTCGAAAATTTGCAACCAGGCGGTATATTGTTGGTGCTGAAGCTCCAGCACGCACATTAAAAAAACGACGATAAGCACGCTGCGTCAAAACAATTGCACGTTAATTTTCAAAATAAAATTCAACAATTGTTGATCGCTCTTCTGTTGTGTAGTGTTCCATTTCAAATTCTCCAAGTTTTCTTCACAAAATACTGAAATAAAAATAAAAAATATAAATAAATTTAAAATTTTATTAAAGATTCAAATCATAGCGGTAGTTTTACGCCATCTTGTATTAGTATGGGTTGTGTCGAGAAACTTTAAGGTTTCATCAAAATTTGAGGTCAATATTCAAGTTATGTTATTATTGCAGCCCTGTGAAATAAATTGCCTAGATAACAGAAATAATAACAGACCTTGATTATAACTTTCACAGAACTTGAATAATAAGTTTGAAATTTTGACGAAACAACGAAATTCCCCGAAACAACCTACGATTCAGAATTGAGGCGTTGCTTGAAATGGATTTGAGCCGTGTTTGGTGACCAGAGGCGCTATCCCCGTTTCTTTTAAGGAAGATTCCTTAACCTTTTTCTTAAGATTAAAGCCTTTTTCTTAACTGGGGTTACGGTTCTATCGGATGACATTATTTACTTCACCTTAATTAGCTACTAAACATTATTAAACATTATATGGATGTCGACATATTTGACAATTCACGTTAATCCTCACTCTCGGTTGGCACAAATTCAAATGTCACTTTTAGAACTAGAGACAAAAAAGGGTCATTACTATCTAATGAGGTAGGTCCCTTTTTATAAAACGTGATTCTTTATTAAAAGGCTTATTTATGATATTTAAAAATAAAATTAAAATGCTTTAAAATGAATTATCATATAATATAATTGTTTTAAAAGTTCTAGTTCAAAATCTTATGTCACTTGAAGATATTTCATCAATTTGTGTTTTCAAATAATCTCTTGAAAATCTATTTAGGACCTTTTTACTACGTCTCACCGGAATTCCGCAGTTAATCAAGAAGTTTTTAATCCTAAGGAAAAACGTAAGGAATCTTCCTTAAAAATAACGGGAATAGCGCCCCAGATCTGACTAGCCACGTACTTTCCCACATTTTCCCATCTCCTTCCACTTCCCACTATCCAAATCCTCACAATTTACTCCCCAATTGAGGTTGCCATAGTCTCACTGCCTTCAGATAGTTGGGGGAAGTTTGGATTTTTTGCTGTATTCACTTTAAAAAAATGTAGGTATTTCAAACTATCGGTATGGTACGTTATTATTTTTTTTTTCTTTTCTTTGGCATGGAAACTTGAATGATGAACTAAGTATCTATAAAGCTAACTGACGTTTTGGTAGTGTTGTAATTATTACGAGAACATTTAGTAACTTTATCAATTTATGATGATTGATAAAAAATACGTACAATACAGTACGATCAATTAGTATTAATGGACGTTGAAACTTGGAAAAACAATTGTTTTATAAAATATTATAAATTTTAAATTGGAGAAAAATTTTTGCAATCCTTTCCCTCTTACTGTGTTTTGTATTATGTCTCACATATGTATATTCTCATCTATGTTTTTTTTGCATAGTTTTAAATTTTGCCCTAACGAAGCTTGGGTTAAGTGAAACCGGTTGGTGATAGATTTAAATTAAATTTGTGGTAAAACCACAAAGTATATGACTTCTACGAAAACGTAATAAAAATTACTTCGGATTCCGACCACAAAATCAGCACTTTAGCACTACGCAATGGATTTTTTCAGATTTCGTATATTATTCCATAAATTTGCCTTATCTGCCTAGGCCCATCATTCCTGTATCTCTCCGGGATCGTGTCAGGAACGATATGAATGGCTGTCGTTATAAACAAAACCTACAGAAAAACCTGGATCACCGGAAGCCAGCATCAGAACGACTCCCTCCCCAAACCCCTCAGAAAACGTTAAAACAATAATTGAATAGGGTTCTCCTATCTAGGTCCGCGGGTGGGTACCGATTGGGCCATCCCCCAAACATATCCATTCAATACTCCAATCTGAATTGAAAGCAAATATATTGTATGGGTTCGATAAATAAATGGATTTTTGTCGATGTCAGGGCTACCGATAGAAAAAATCTATATTTTAAAGACAAAAAAATCTTTACGGATTGAGAGTTTAGACAATAATATAAATGGCTTAGAGCTTGGAGCAGAGGTATTATATTTTAATTTTCAGCCAAAAATTTCAAATAAAATGAATACAATTATTTTTTTATAAGCAATAATTATTAGCCTGAAACACTCATCCAAATTGAAAAAACCTTCCGAGAAAAGATAAATGTCGCCGACAGGACCTGCACCCTTCTGATTGCCGGTCAGATGCTCTACCGTTGAGCTACGTAGGCTTATCAAAAACCCGCCAAGTTAATGAATATATAATAGTGTTTCATTCAATAATTACTGTTTTTATTATATTTCACCTGTAAACAACCAACTTTATTAGTATGAGAAAGGCTTGTAACGGCTAAATCCCTCAATAGATTGCGTCGAGACAAATTATGTCTACATTTTTATTGGTGAAAAATGTTTTGACTTGTCAAATATTTTATTAATTGATAAACTAAAGTTTTTAAGACAAGATTTTTGTGCATAGCGCAAAGGGCAAATAATTATTTGTTTCAGGCTAATAATTATTGTTTATAAAAAAATAATTGTTACCCTTTGCGCTATGCACAAAAATCTTGTCTTAAAAACTTTAGTTTATCAATTAATAAAATGAATACATTTTGTTTTCGTAAACGTTTTATACTTTGTGGCTTATAGTAATCAGAATTATGTTAGTTTTAACAGGTCTGTTTAAGGTTGTTGATTCAATGTTTTATACCCGTCGTATTCAATGTTGTATTCAGCGTCGCAATATTATACTACTGTGCGACGAATTCGACATCTGGGGAACAAACACTTCGATCTTGTTCATATACTTGGTACTTCAATGTTACAGTATAAGCATCTATTAGTACGGTTTTTTCGTCGAGTAGAGCACGCTTATTTGAAACTAGTTAACTCTTAATAAAAGTGTCAAATTATGTTGTTTCTTTTTATATTATGTATTATAGTATCTACTTTCTCAATATTATTTGTAAATGTCCACGTAAATGAATAATAAATAAATAATATAAACACATAAATTTGTTTCGAGTCACTATAATTTAATATAATGTATTAAATATAAAAGTCCTGGCAAAAGAACGGTACTTACGAATACAGTTGATCATTATGTTTTTATAAAGCACAATTTAATATATAAATTATCAACATGTTTCAGTGGCGAACCGTTCTTTATCAGGATACACAGTCTGCTGAGAAATAATTACAAAAATAGACAAATAATTAAGTAAGAATAGACAAATCACACGAATGGACATATATTTGTTCCGTCGTTCCGTCAGCAATAAAACAAATTTCTTATTCATAAATGCACAATATAAGAATGAGAAATGGGACTCTATCCTGGCATATATTCTACATATACCATAGATTTAGTTTTAATTTTACCACTCTGAAGATGCACGTGATAGGATGAAACCGGTCCGGTCTGAAACAAAAAAGGACCATGGTTACAAAAGTTCCTTGATAAAAAAAACGTCATTATAAAATGGTATTCCACCATCAATTGACACTTTCAAAACTGTTCTAGATATTTTTCCAATGAATGAATTTAAAAAAAAAACCCTAATTACACCGTCTCCTTTAGTTGCATCACAGTCCAACACCTAAATATTTGTGTACGAGTACGTCTATCATTATTTTGTATCTTATGTTAGTTTTAATATTATCCCGACGAAGGAACGGTTTATTAAATGTTGGTTCAAAACAAACGTGTGTGTTTATATTATAAAAGATTTCATTTATTATATTCACGCATTACAGCGCCCTTGGGGTGATTTTTCACGGCGCTATAAAAGTATGGTAATCCCATTATTATTATTATTAAGAGGAACGGCTGCGCTGCCTGTTTCAAACATAGCTTAATTTTATCCAAACTGAATAATATTTTTTTTTTTTAAATTAGAGGTTTAGTAAATATCTAGTACGGATGAGAAGTATTTTAATTTAATTGAAAATTTTTATTTAAGCCATTTTATTTTATTTATATATATATTTCTACATTCGACCGGTTTTGGTTGGAGTCAACCTTCTTCAGGAATTTAAACATATAAACAGTTTAAGCCACAGAGTGATTGCTTTCTTCGATAAAAGAAGTATTTTATTTATTTTTGTTTAAAATTATGAAATATACGCCATGAAAAAAAAACAATTTCATAATTTTAGAGACGACTTAGAAAATTATTTGCGGGTTTATCGTTTTTTATTTTATTTTTTATTATCATATCATATCAATATGATTATGTAAATAAAAATACATAACAAAACATAAAAAAAAGGTTTTTCGGATCGATATTTCAAATTATGTACGGCAAATTATTATGTGTTCCAACAATTTTTATTTTTTTTTATTTAATTTAAAGTCTACCGAAAGGCTTATTTTAATATTTCAAAAAAAAAAAAATTTTACATTTTCAAAGCAGACCGAGTAAAACTTTTTTTAGATCACCGTTAGCCCCCAAATAATTATCAAAGGTTGTCTCTAAAATCGCGAAAAATCGATTTCTTTAATGGTCTATATTTGATAAAGTGAAAAAAAAAAATACTTCTAATCCGTACTAGATAATTACTATACTTTTTGATGAAAAAAAGATCATTAGGTGTGGGTTGTAACGCGCAGCCGTTCTTCTTAAAGAACATTTTCAAATGCGCTCATGCAAAAGGCAGTTCTCCAAGGATTTCCAACATCGAAATTCTGTTATCTCATTGGTACATAGTCAGACTACATTTGTGCTCTAAGGTGCTTTAAGGTACTCCAAGGTACTCTAAGGTGCTCTAAGTCAAAAATACAAAAAATCTCGCACGCTAGATGGGCTTAATTCGTCGAAAACATCATTTTATAATTTTTAATCATTGAAGAAGATAATATTAAAACATCCCAACTGAATCACGAAACCGAAAAAAACAACAGAAAATAAAAAGATTTTAGTCGCATCTGGGACTCGAACACAGGACCTCTACCTATCCGGAGTAACCGCTTAACCAACTTAGCTAATGAGACCAGTTCAATTTACGCCATCTACACCGACATCATACTTCAAGTTCAAGACTTGTTAATATTATCCTCCATTTTTAAATCCCATATTATTAGCTGCTATCCTTATGATGATCGCAAAGTTCTACCCGAACACAATTGCAATCTGAGTAGAGTCTCGGTAGAGGTAATAGTCTACCCATTCTTCTGGTCCTGGGTTCGAATCCCAGATGCGACTGAAATCTTTTATTTAAATTATATTTTTTTATTTTTTATTTTCTTTTGTTTTTTTCGGTTTCGTGGTTCATTTGGGATGTGTTAATATTATCTTCTTCAATGATTAAATATTACAATGAGGTTTACAAACCTCAATAAGTTATAATAAAAAAATCAATTGAATCATTTTATAAATTACCGATTGTCATCTTAAATCATTTTTGAATTTTTTTTTCATAAAGTTAACTAGATACTCGAAATTCGTAATAAAAAAATGGTAGATTGTATACTAAATCCCTTACCTCCAAGACGCTCTACAAATAATACAGACGAAGAATAATGATCAACTAACTTGGTTAAAAACTTTCCACCTTTCAGTTAGCAATATTAAAAAAAAACGGGAAGTACGTTTTAGAATAAATAACGTCTAAAATTTATTTAAGTTTTTCCCAAATAACTCGGATTCACTCTTTTATACAATACCGAAGAATCAATAATGGACTTTTATTAAAACTTCCTCTTTTTTATATTTGAGGTAAATCAAATTTAATAATGTTTTTTTTTTATTTTTTATTTTATTTAATATAATAATTTTTTTTACAGAGAGTATATAAAAATAAGACATGATTCATATAGTGTAACAAAAAATATATTATAGCTATTCCTCACCATAAAGAAACAAGGTTCTTGTGTTTGGTGAGTCATTATCGCTTAATTAATCAAATCATAACTTAAAGTATTGTTGTACAATAGCAGGAAAATATGAATTTGTCGTGTAAATTTTGTAATTTATCACTAGTAATAGTATTAAAGAAAATGAAAAGAAAGTAGAAGAAAAGAAGAGAAGATAATAATAAAGACAAAAAAAAATCTAATAATAATAATTTTTTTTTTTAAATTGTTACAGTAGTTTGAGGTAATTTTTTAATCTATGTTGAAATTCATGGATATTTTCTATAATTTTAAGATCAGTTGGCAGATTGTTAAAAAAAGTTATTCCTAGATATAGGTATGTGTTTTGCGTATGCTTAGTATTGAATGGCGGGATTTTAATGTTTTGTTGATACCTTGCGGATATATTAAATTGTAATTTATTTAACGTTTTTTCTTTAAAGATTTGAATAATTGCATATTTTTTATAAATTTTATCTACTGTAGGTACATTGAATATTGTAAAAAGCTTTTCAGTGGAAAATGATGATGGTTTTTTTAAAATTACCTTTATTATCAATCTTTGAATTATTTTAAGTGGACTTAAAATATTATCATATGTTCCCCCCCAGCCAATAATTCCATATTGTAAAATAGACTGAACAATTGCATAGTACACTCTTTTTAGGTTTTCTAGTCTAAGAATATTTCTTAGTCTTATAAATATATATATACATTTTCTAATTCGTTTAACAAGTTCACAAATATGTGTTTTCCATTTAAAATGCTGGTCTATATATACACCAAGGTATTTAATTTTGGAAGTTGGACTAAGTATTGAACATGCTTGATTACAATTGATTCTGTTGCAGTTACTTTGGTGTATTATAATTTTTATTTCTGGTTTTGATTTAAATTTATTGATAGAGAAAGGAATAAATTTTGTTTTTCCAGTGTTAAGGGAGAGTAGATTATTATCGAACCAATTTTTTAATATATTAATATCAGTATTTGCTAGCTTGTTAATAGAATTCCAGTCAGTACCTTCAATTATTATGACAGTGTCGTCAGCATAAGATATTATTTTTCCGTTTAGCTTTTGCATGAATGTTATTATTAAGTATTTTCGTTTTTTATTATTGTGACAGCTGTTTCGACGTTCAAGGCCATTTTCAAATGGTGGTTAGGCCACGTTGATAGGAATTATTAATATGATTATATTTTCCCCGACCCAATAAAAAAAATTGTGGTGCGTAAAATGAATTATTTCCGGTGAAACCGATTTACTGAGAAAATAATTGTGACAATGGGTTCTCTATTCTGCGAGGTACTTTGAAATCTATTTTCCTCGAATTAAGTGGGTATGTTTTCTTAATTGTTTTACAATGATGTGACTGCTTTTGACTTATTTCAATGTGTAGTATTAACTGTGAACATGCTGAGAAGTGGGGAATAAATAATTTTCATTACTTCACGATAAAAATTGAAAGTGGCTGGTGGTAAATTGAATAATATAAATAAATTTTCTCAACGTGGCCCAACCACAGTTTGAAAATGGCTGTGAATGCCGAAACAGTTGTCACAATAATAAAAAAGAACTAAAATACTTTCAGAACTTACTAATAACATTATAAAAATTAATGTACATTAAATACATAAATAAAAAAATGGATTTCCACTGATTAAAAAAAAATATATATATATATTTTTTACAGTACTCCACATAGGAGGCCTCGAGGGAAATAATTCACCTCGAGGCCAATATCATCTTTGGGGATGCTGCGTGGAGGGTCTTTTAGAGGATGGGAAAGAGTGAACATGGGTCTTGAAGAGACCCATGTTGTAGGATGGAGAAAACACAGAGGCTGGCAGATAATTCCACAGCCGAGCTGTTGAAAACAAGAACGAGTCGTAGAAGCGACCCGTTCTCATGTGACAAATATTAACCATGTGCAAATGTTGGGCGCGCGTTTTGCATATTTCCCAACTATGCACCGGTGCCGAAGGGATCAATGACGCTAGTTCCTCAGAGCATCTTCCAGAAAAATACCTGTAGAACAAGGACAGCATTCCCACCTGACGTCTGTGCTCCAAAGATTGCAGTCCGTTTGTTAGGATAGGCGAATCTATCAAACGGACCGCCCGTTTCCGCCCAGAGTCAAGGGTTTTTTTCAGATATTTTGGGCCTCCCTCCCAGAGGTGCTACCAAATTCTATAGTGGGGCACAATTGCGATTTGTACAGGGTCAGCAGTTGTGTACTATTAAAGTGTCTGGGGGTTTTGTACAATACGACCAGCTTCTGAGAGGCTAACTTTACTCTAGCTTCAATGGAGCCCCCATACCCGAGCTGGTCGCTGGTAGGTAGGTATTATGCAAAGAAAATAAATGCATAGTTATAACTTGAAGTTTCACGTAACCCACGTCACTAGGCTAGCCTGTGTTGAGTCAGTCATTTTGCATATTTTATAATACCTATGAATATGGTATACTCTTATATTAAGATTTGTTCCGTAAATCGTTAAATCAATAACTTCTTCGGTGAGTGCACCGGTAAATGCCCTATCATTACTTTTAATCCATTTTTTCACATTGTGTTTGATTTTTTTTTCTGAATCAGATTTTTTTGCTATCTGGAAGAATGTTGAAAATTCTTATCGCAAAGTACCTAAAATTCCGTTGCCCTAAATTAGTATGAGTTACAGGAATTTGGAGTAAAACTTTATTAGTATTTCTAGTAATACGAGAGCAAAAGTTTTAATAAATTATTATAATGGAATTCAACCACGAATTGTCAGTATCAAAAATAGAAATATCAAAAATGTAAGTATTTGTTGGTTGCCAACTGCCTTAGGCTGCACGTCATTATATAATCTTTAAGTTGAGTAATGAATTCATAATTCTACCTGAAAAAATAGACAATATTTTCAGGAAGAATTATGTGCATCATCTTTCACGAAGCAAAACTGACCTTCACATAAAATTAACACATCAAGTCTGCAGCAACCTAAATATGTTCATAAAACATGCATCGCTTTGTTGATCGTAGAAAACTGTTATTTAGTATTTAAATTTTCATAGTGAAATAAAAAAATATCATCGTTAACCAGGTACATTGCAGTATTAATTACCTTTTTAATAAAAATGGCTGCCGTCAGTTAACCCTTAAGTGGTTTGGTAATTATGACATATTTTTGTTATTGTTATTTTGTTTACAAAGGTTTTAAAAGGGTACAACCAATTTAATATAATAAAACATCATTTTGACAGCTCCCATGTTACATTATTCCTTTGACAGAAACCCGGTCTCTTTGATATCAGGGTTGTCATTGAATATTTGGCTACGTCTCTTTGTTCCACAATATGTTTTCCCAGGTAGCTGTGCCTGCTTCCTATGAAGGCGGGACATTATCACCATATATGTATTGGAGTATATTTATCCTCTTCACAATTCCTGCATCTATTGGTGTTTTCCACTCCCAACTGCTACATATATCTCTTTAGGTAGCAGTACCCCGTTAGTGGTCCTACGAGTTCCCTCTGTGGGTTTCTGTCTATATTGAGTAGTTGCCTGGTTCGTCTAGAGTTAGGTCCGTTTATGCGTACTTCGGATTATCTCCTTTCGGGTGTCCTCTTCCATTCCTTCCAGTGCTAGGATTTATTTTACCCTTATATGTAGTTTGGTGTGGCAAGCTACCATTCCTACGGCGGGCTCGGGTGCCTCAAGTGGTACTTCCACCCCTTTTTCTTGCTAGTCCGTCAGGCCCCTTGTTGCCTACGATACCATTATGCCCTGGTACCCAGATTATCGTGATTTTTTTTTTGGTAGCCAGATCTTCAAGAATAGTCCTGCATTCATCGCCAGTCTGGAGTCACATCGGTTACTTTCCAGTGACATTATGTTTGCCTGGCTATCAGAGCATATGCTTATGTTCTTGTTTCTGTACCCGATATGTACATTCTCCTGTGCGCAGGCTAAGATGGCTTTCACCTCAGCTTGAAACACAGTGCAGTGTATTCCTATAAGTATAATAAGTTCCTTCTTGGATCTCAATTTCAGTAATAAAGATGTCGTTTTTTTTTTAAAGATTTCGATTTTTATTCTGATTATATTTTTGTCAAACGAATTTGGCCGTTTTAATATTTTTGTTGTTTCCTTAATATTTCATATATTTTTTTTATAATATGTGATTAAGAAATTTAAAAAGAAAATAAAAAAAGCGTACAATTCCTTCGATTTCATTTTAAATCATTTAAAAAAAAATGGTAGTCCATAAGACCCACGACACGATGAATAAGCAATTTTTTTTTTGCATTTCTTGGCGTGTTTCTAATAATTTTTTCACAGTCGTTCGTGATGATCGTCACTAAATCATTGTTAAAATCTTTAAGAGATTTGCACTTCTTTAATACATCATTCGGATTACTTAGAAAGGGAAACAATAAAAATGTCGAAATATTCGTAAAAAAATAAGATATATTCGTACCTTTACGAGATTCCTCCAATAATTTCACCTAAATCTCACTAAGCGTTAGATTTTTTTTCGATAAAGGATTAAAAACTTTCCTAAGTAGCCCCATGTAAAAGTGCTGCCTGAGAATTTACGGCCTGCGTGTTTTGACAATGAAAAACTCCCCACAAACTCGCACGTAACTATCACAACTTAACTTTTAATTATTACGGTGCCCGACCTACGCTAAGTGTTCCTTAAGTAAAAACTTATAATAAGTTGCTCTGAGTAACGCTAAGGTATCTTCGGGATATTTATTATTTTCAGTACAGAAAGTTTTACCACATAAGCACTATGAAGAAAAAAAAGCGTTTGTCCCTCTTTCGATAAAGTAGCTTTCGAGACTCACGGAGGGAGTTGAGACAGTCCTGTAGAAACAATGTATTTTTATCTTGATCATATTTTCAGACAATTACTATTTCCAGCTAATAAAGTCAAGAATAACTTATATGAAAAATTGTTTTAAACTAAGAAATCTAGTTAATCTATACAATGAAACAAGTTTTAGGCCGCTTGCACCAATATGTGCTACATTTGTCTTGGATTTTGTCTTTGTTTTTGAAGAGTTTTAGTTTACAATGCACATTTGTTACGATATTAATAATTTTCTATTGGTTTTGACATTTTTGTGTCATTCACTAGTATTAAAACTAAATTAAATTACAGAAGTACTTAGATTTTGTTAGGTGAGGATAGTGGGGGTGGTGATTTGGGCGGGATTGTGGGAGAAGCCAAAATAACATGTTTAGCAAAGGTGACTTACAAGATGGTATTATTTTGTTAACTAAAGTGTTTCTATATTTTTTTTAATAACTTATTAATGCTTATAAATCTAATTGCAATATATTTTTAATCATTGAAGATATTTTTAACAACTTTCAAATCGAAACATGTAACCGAAAAGACACAGAAAAGAAAAAAAATAACGGTAGCAGATGCGATTTGAACCCAGGAAATCATGATCCATCCGGGACCTGTGCTCTATTCCAACTGAGCTACGGCTACCCCAATCCATCCCCTCGTTATAAATCCCGTAGTTATAAAAGGATAGGAGACAAAAAACATATGGAAATTAATTGAGGATGATATTGACAGTTCTTAGAAGTCGAAGTATGATACCGATAAAAATGACGGGATGGATTGGGATAGCCGTAGCTCAGTTGGAATAGAGCACAGGTCCCGGATGGATCATGATTTCCTGGGTTCAAATCGCATCTGCTACCGTTATTTTTTTTCTTTTCCGTGTCTTTTCGGTTTCGTGTTTTGATTTGGGAGTTTTTAAAATTATATTCAATGATAAAAAATAAATTCTTCTTTATTTTATTACAAAAATCTCTAAAGTGCGCAATTTAAAATACGTATTAATATTACAATGTTTTTTCTTTTCTTTTTGATGTTATGACCTGTTTCTAATTAGTGATTGCCAAACTCGGAATAGTTATATTTTCCAAAATAAATCCCCACCCATACTACCACCACCTAACAATATCTAATTACTTCTGCGTTTGTATAATTTAAGTTAGTTTTAAGAATGCTAATAATAAGAGTAATACTATAGCGCACTTTTGTGAAGGTTCATCTCAAGTGCGCTTTACACTAACTAACCTAATCTAATATAATTGTAAAATAACTGGTATTATAGTATATATATATGCAAATTAAAACTATGACATAAAATATTCATGAGTAGCAGACTCACTTACATGCACAATTTAGAATACTATGTAACAATTTAGAATAAACTATGGGTGTAAATAATCAAATGTAAAGTACAAATATCAAAAGAGCAAGAAAATCTAAACACAATAACCTAACCTAATATAATTAGAAAATAACATGTATATATATAAATTAAAACATTTACGAGTAGCAGACTCATTTAGATGATCATTTTATATATTATAATATAACAATTTAGAAGATAAGGGTGTAAAAAATAAAATATCAAGTAGGTACAAACAACAACAGAGCAAGAGAATATTATATGATATTGTGTACATGGTTTTTTCACTGGATACTAAATAAGCTACGGAGGATCAAAAGAAAAAATGTTCTGTAATTCTGTTTCTATATACATGAATTTTTGTTTTATATCTCATGGGATTTGTTGAAAAATTTGCTTTTTAAGACCCGTTTGAACTCTGCTAAATTCTGGATGTTCGAAATATTGAAGCTTATTCCAGACGACCGGACCGGATATACGAAAAGCGCGATCATAGTACACGGGTTTATTTGACCGAGAGGGTTCAACTAATCGGTTAGCAGCATTCAAATCCGCTGACCTCAAAGAAAGCTGTCTATCACCTGGGTCTTGCCGGACATATAATTCAGATATATAGGTTGGTGCCTTTCCGTGGAGTGCTTTTAAGGTTATTAAGTAAATCTTTAAATCTATTCTTTCAGGGCATCCAAGCAAATGAAGGCGATCCCTTAGAAGTGAAGTTATGTGACAATATTTAAGCTCACCATATATAATTCTCGACCAGCATATGCATTATTACAGTAGTTGATACGTGAGACAACACAATAATTTATTAGTGTTTTAGCTCCATCAGAGGGAAGGCATCTACTGATTCATTTTATCTACGTAAGATGGAAAAAGGCCAGAACTTACAGCCTTTAGACAATATTAGCAACTCTTAGAATGAAACATGAAACCGAAAAACACAGAAAATAAAAATGATAACGGCAGCAGCTGGGACTCGAACTCAGAACTTCATGGTCTATCCGGAACCCTGGGCTTTAATCCACTGAGCTACGGCCCCGATCCGTGCAATCATTTTTATCGGTATGATACTTTGATTCCTTACAAACTGTTAATATCACCTTCAATTAATTCCCATATGCTTTGGCCGCTACCTTTTTATGACTACAAGATTCTAACCCGAATTTATTGATAATCATTACATATTACCATAATACTGGCATGTGCCTAGTTGGGTAATTGAAAAAATAAAAAAATGTAAACTCTTTAACAAACTTATAAAATTAATATATATATATAAAATAAATTAAAAAAATAATAAAAATTGTCTCTGATATAACTATCCGATTTTTAATTATAAGGGACATCTGCTGAATTTTTCTATAGTTCCCGGATAGACTACTAGGTCCTGGATTTGAATCCAAGCTGCTACCGCTACCTTTTTCTTTTCTGTATTTTTTTTCTCGTTTTATTCTGAGAGTTGTTAATATTATCCTCTTCAGTGAGTCAATGAGGTGTATAAGTTTCAATGAGTTTTTTCCAAAAAAAATACTTAATTAATAATAACACTGTTCCCATTATTTATGTTGCATAAAATAAATCCACGATACAATATTACGATTTTATGAACGTATTTACATTGAATAATAATTTTAACTAACGTAAAATAAACCTGGAGTATTTTCTTTTAATCACGGCTGCCAAATAAATAATAACGTTAAAACCCGTTAATATTTATGCTGGGCTGTTTGAATATCCACTGAGCTAGGGGAATGCAAAAACAATAGAAGACGCGGTCCACTGGAAAAATAAATATATGTAAGTCATATTTTGCTCACAACCCTAACATTCTTCAAACCTACCTGTTATTTTATACTCCGGATCTGTTAGAAATGATAGTGTTCAGAATACCTAGTAGAAATACGAGAAGTATAGTTCAATTTCATGAAGAACTATTTACTACCAACTTTGCCTTTAACTCGTCCATACGGAGAATTGGTAATAAATATTGTTCTGCGGGTATTTTGAAAACTGGGGCGCTATTCCCGTTCTTTTTAAGGAAGATTCCTTAACTTTTTTCTTAGGTTTAAAGACTCCTTGATTAACTGCGGAATTCCTGTGAGACATAGTAAAAAGATCATAAATAGATTGTCAAGAGATTATTTGAAAACACAAATTGATGAAATATCTTCAAGTGACATAAGATTGTGAACATTTAAAAACAATTAAATTATTTTTATAAACAATAATTATTAGCCTGAAACACTCATCCAAATTGAAAAAAAACCTTTCCGAGCAAAGATAAATGTCGCCGACAGGACTCGAACCTGCACCCTTCTGATGTGCAGGTTCGAGTCCTGTCGGCGACATTTATCTTTGCTCGGAAAGGTTTTTTTCAATTTGGAAGAGTGTTTCAGGCTAATAATTATTGTTTATAAAAATAATTGTTACCCTTTGCGCTATGCACAAAAATCTTGTCTTAAGTTTTTAAGAACTTTAGTTTATCAATTAACAATTAAATTATATTATAATTCATTTTAATACGTTGTTTTATTTATAAATATCATAAATAAGCCCTTTAACGAAGAATCACGTTATATAAAAAGGTACATACCTCATTAGATAGTAATAACCTTTTTTTTGTCTCTAGTTCTAAAATTGACATTTGAATTTGTACCGACCGAAAGGGTGGGTCATTCCAATTATTTTAAAAACTCGGTTCCAATTCCGAGTTTAGAGACATGGACTCGATTCCTCGTACTCGGTCTTCGTTCCTTTCGGTCCGCTTAGATCCGCCGTTCCGGTATCATAAATTGGTCATATTACACCAATGAATAGGGATGCCTTTCGTTTCTGATTCCAAACCAAAACCTTTGCCGTTCCTTGAGTGTGAGTTCGAAACGAGTGAATCCGGATTTGCGAACTCGGAGTGAGACCACCTCCTTCGGAATCGAATTCATTGGACTTGGCCAGTCGTACTGACTCTCTTCAATGCCGCGCTTGACGCGAATTGTCAAAAATGTCAACATCTATATAATGTTTCCTAGCTAATCATGTTTAAAGTAAATAATAACGTAATTGGTAACATACTTAATATTTAGTTCTTCTCTTATTAAAACATCGCAAATATTGACATTTTTGATGAATGACGCTCGCTGAATTCAACTGACAGCTGTCATCCGAGAAAACCGAAACCGCAGTCAAGGAAGAAGCCTTTAACCCAAAGGAAAAAGTTAAGGAATCTTCCTTAAAAAGACCGGAAATAGCGCTCTTGGATTACTAAAATACAAATTTGAAAATATTGAACTTTTACCTTAATCTTGGTCTATTATTTTAGTATTAAAGGAGCATTCCTATTGTATATCTTTTTATTCTTTCTCACTGTACTTGTAATTATAGTTTTTGACTTCATTTCTGCTTGTATATTCACATTATGTACCTATTTTACAATTGCATTTACCTATATTTCATACCGGCTTTATAATAACATCTAGATTTATTATTATTTTTCCCATGTAAAACAGATATTCTCCAATGTACGCTTTGTATTTATGATTTATTGTATCATCTTTATGTAAAAGCCTTTCTAAGGCGTATAAATAAATAATATACAAATTTGATACTTAATTATTGAGCTTGTTGTTAATAATATAATTAACTTATGTGGGTTTGCATTTTTTTAACCCAGGTCAACCGATTGAACAACCTTTTTTTTAAATAACACGTAGATAGTCCTTGGAAAATCTGCGTGGAGAATCTTTTAAAGGAAACTAGCTGAATCTGAGTGAATTCTTGAAAAAACACATAATAGAAGAGGGAAGAAACATGAAGCTGATACAATATTCCACATTTGCAAGTACTTTAGTTTCTGATTATTGTAACAGATGTTTTGGGGTTCAACCGGGTGGCGATAAAGTCCCCCAATATGTGCTCCATACAGACAGGGGCGCTCTTGTGAGATGTCACAAAAAAATAATACGGACCCCCCAGCGGTCCTCGTGACCGCTGACGGAGTTCGTGGCAAATTAAAATTATTTTGGGGGTGCGTGAACAAAGTCAGGGGGTCCGCAAAATTCCTTTGATGCGGTTTTTTTTAATTCCTGGAAATCAAAATTAATGAATTTAATTAATTATTTAAAAAAATGACGTAGCTTCTACAATTGACTTATTTCCCATTTTAAAAGAAACTAATTTGAAGTTACAAGGTAAAAATTTACGATTTAAGAAAAACTAAAATATATATATGATGTATGTGTTTTTTTTTTTTAGTTTGAATACGTATTTTTTCATAGAGTTAATAAAATTTTACAAAACTAATACGTTTAGTGCTCCTCACTAGGGGTTCCTGTGCTGAGGCGAACCCGGTTTTATTTAAAAACTGATTGTTTTTAAGCTCTTTCGAAGTTCTTTTCAAGGTACTAGATAACTTGATAACACAATTTGTGTTCTTATTTTTATCATTTGTTTATACTTGAAATTATTGTTTAGTATTAATGTATTCCTGACGATGAAAGCATCGCTTTCGAAACATGTAGATATCAATGTTTATTTATAAAGTGGTGATACTAATAACGTATTTTAATTTATTTTTTAATAATGACGCCACAAAGTGAATAACAATAGTTTGAAGATGTTATATGTAGAGTTATTTCAAATGAGGATTCATGGTCGGTTTTTTGCTCTGAGAAGGGGCCCATGGGCATAAGACATTTGGGAACCACTGAGGTAGGAATCTGTCAACCGGATTTACCATTTTTTCTCTTAGTTAAGAGTATATTTCAGATATATATGGGCTTTAGGTCAGTGGTGATCATTTCATTAAATTTCAGAGGCTCAATTGAAGCTTGTACAATATCTGAGTATAATACGAGTATGAGAGTGTCTTAGAGCTCTGTACAATCAAAACATCTTTGTACAAGTTACAAACATTCTGAAAGTGGGGAATTGGGACTCTATGATTTATTTAATTAATTTTATTTGGAAAACCAGCAGTTAACAATATTTATGGTTATCATAACCTTTTAATATAGGTATAGGTGGGTACTACTTCAAAAATTTAATTTTGTCTTGATCGCCGCATCCCCAACAGCTGTTTAACCGACAGAAATACTAAGTACTCGGCGCAAGTAGAACTAACGAGGTGGCGAAATATTAATTTTATTCACAGATGGCGCCCCCTTCGGTTTAACTCTACGACTTTCCGTGTAGAGACGGGGACGGGCTGATAGCGGTCCAAGTAAATATTACTATTACCATCAGTAACTGCTGTTGTTAGTATTTGTTTAGACATTTTTATTAACTTGTATAGGTTTACCCAAAAACATTGGATATTAAAAATATATTTACTTACTGTACACTCGTTTTTGTGAGAGAGCTTTTGGTCATCATGGAACGTACATTTCGAAGTACTGTAGGATGGGCTAACTGAAAGCATTTGACTGCCAAATATTGTGAAAATTCACTTGATGTAAAAGGATGGTGGAACCACGCTTAACGAGCATAATTCGTTCCAGAATCTTACTCGTAATGCGAAACACTCGTTAAGCGAAACAATTATTCTCTTTAGTAATCAAATGAATTTAAAGAAAATACGCTAGTGCGTACCACGCCGAAAAAAATTAATAAGGTGTTTTCTAAAAACTTTTTTACTGGAAAGTTATCTTGAAAATTTAGTTTTTGGCGGAATCTTAAAAATTTATTGAAATATCGAAACAGCTTTTATATTAAATAAATTTAACGTACAGCCACTGCCTTATAATGGCGGTGCTTCTATATGTACGATGCAGCAGTTACCGCAGCATTCGACATTTAATGTATTGCTGGGGAAGGTATTACTGTTACCTCTTCCTCTCTTGACGACCTCTCCATCACTGAAACACAATGCAACACCATAAGTTGTCAGTGGTCAGATCCCCGCTGTGCTTTATCACAAGCTCATCCACCTCCGCCTGTAATCCAGCCACATCAGCCCCATCATCTTGGCCAAAAACACACTACCGTTGATGACATGCTCCTCATTACTCGTAATGCGAAACGACGCTCGTTAAGCGGATCATTTGTTTACAATTTGTTATGCTTATTATGCCAAATACACGTTATGAGAGGAGCTCGATAAGCGAGGATCCACTGTACTTCCAATGTCTATGAGAGGTTTTAAACACTTACAAAATTCTGCATCTGACAGTCTGTGGGTAGTTGTTGAAAGACTTGGTAAACGAAGACACCGTACCTGATGATTTCATAACATGTATCAATTTATGAAGAATTATTGATAGGAGAGGGCATCAGAAAATAAGTCACCAACAATGAAGCACATTCCAAGAGAAATAAACTCTGAAAAAAAAATTGGGCTTTTGTAAAAAGGCATAGCATTTATTTTTATTAATTAATGAAAATACCATCTATAATTCTCCATAGAAATATGCAACAGAAGAAGACACAGAAAATAAAGGAGATTCGGTCGCGACTGAGACTCGATCTCAGAATCTATCCGGGACTTGTATCTCTACCAATTGAGCTGCCGAGACTTTATTCAATTACATAATTTCTGTCAATCATAAAAAATAAATATATATTATTATATTGTATTGAATAATATTTATATTTCATACTAATGAATTATAAATATTATTCTTGTTTATTTTTTTTTAACGAATGAAACTAAATAATGATAAATAAGGTTAAAGGAAACTCTGTTATCTCCCTATTTACTAACGTAAAATAATTTTGCTAGTATGCTATTATTTATGAACAGGTCTCTAGTGGCCTAATTAGGTGAACGCTTGAACACCCAATTAAAAACAAGGAAAACAAACCATATCCACAGAATAATTAAAAATGCTACAGACACGTACTGTCCCCATTTTCAACCAGTATTAAACCTTACAATCAAAATCCTAGAACAGTATTCCAAATTAACAATAATATTTATTTGCATACTATAAACTATAACTTATTCCCCTACAACCCCTTCGCCCCATACTAAATGCCGGTCCGGCCTTTGAGGTGAAACTGGGAAATATTCCCTCTATTCGGAATATTATTTTCGGAAAAGAGAGCGTCCGGAGTCAAAGAGGGCACGCTTTGTACAACTTCTTTTTGTTTACGCTACTCCTAGTCAGATTTTTATCCTGCGATTATGTCTGTGAACCCACGTAGGAACTCGTACACTTTGGCATCTAGACTTCAGGGAATGTCAACGATTGGTTCGCGGGATTTAATATCAAATAATGGGTGATGAGAGAATACGTTTATGTTAGGTTTAAAATAGGGGTGAGAATAGATCATGTAAAATTGTTAATCAATTTTCTCAAAAAATACTCTACCAGTTTCGCAGAAAGTAGCACAGTTTTTTTTATTGTTAGTGCCGGGAAGGTTTTGAAAGTAGTTTGAATGAAATCCAATATGTAAAACTGTTGCTATAATGTTTTAAAATTAGTATGAAAAATATTGAACCCGCCATGTCGTATTGAGGTTAGCCCATAGATTAAAATATTCAAAAGAAGAAGGTTTGTTTTGGTAGAATATTTTAAAATGGAAAACATAAGTTGGTTCCTACTTAAGAACTTAAAATATAAGTATATATGTATATATACTCTGCATACTTACTTTACAAATGAGGATGTAGAGCAAAAATAACCTTTTAGGGAAACAACAGTCGGAGGGGTCAACCGTCGGGGGGCCAATTGTCGGGGGATCAACTATCATGGAACCGAATTCACGGATCACATTCTATAGTCCCTTCCTTAAAACTAATTTTAACGACAGCTTTTTTCATCCATATTCCATACGGGTTTTCTTTGTCTATGGAATTTTCTATAGAATTATCCATGGAAAAAGACAACCCATGTGGAATCTGGACGAGAAAAGAGTATCGTCTAACCTAGGCTTTAATCCACCTCAAAATATCTCTAAACCTGATGACGACATATTTGCACGCTATGTAGTACAGTCCTTGCATACTGTTATAAAAACTTTAAAAAAAATACACCTTTACGTGAAAGTATATTGGTAATTAAAACCAGTAACCATATAATGATTGCAGGTAGATTAAGATAATCTTAACACCGCTCATACAAACAAGTTTTCTGTGTAAAAAGTTTTTTATTGTCCAAAATTGCTGCAATTTCCTTTACAAAAAAAGCAACCGCACATATTTTACCGCTTTCCAATTTCCGATCATTTCCCCAAAGATAACATCAATTTCCATGCCTGAAATTATTGAGTGGTCTTGGTAAACCGCTGACAGCTCCGTTATAACCTCTCACTCTTTCTCATAAGTGACGCGTGTAACTGAAGCAGAGGTTGAATGGTACTGTCAGTGGTAGGTTCATAATTTATTTTGGTCAAAGTCAGTTTTGCAAAGCGAATTCAGAGTTATTTTGGGAAGGTCGTGTGATATTTTCGATAGTAGGGCGAATTCATGTTCAATGGAGACAGAACATCATGAAATGAATGACAGAACAGATTCTAAAGCGGAATATTACGCATTAATTTCGTAATACCGTCGTTCTATTTCCAAATATCTCCTTAAAGTGTTAATACTGTATGTAATAAAAAAACGGAACAATCAAGCAAAAAAAAAGAAGAAAAAAAGGTTACGAAAATGAAAGAAAATTAAAATTAAAACTAAAATTAAAATTAAAATTAAAATTAAAATTAAAATTAAAATTAAAATTAAAATTAAAATTAAAATTAAAATTAAAATTAAAATTAAAATTAAAATTAAAATTAAAATTAAAATTAAAATTAAAATTAAAATTAAAATTAAATTAAAATTAAAATTAAAATTAAAATTAAAATTAAAATTAAAATTAAAATTAAAATTAAAATTAAAATTAAAATTAAAATTAAAATTAAAATTAAAATTAAAATTAAAATTAAAATTAAAATTAAAATTAAAATTAAAATTGAAATTGAAATTGAAATTGAAATTAAAATTAAAATTAAAATTAAAATTAAAATTAAAATTAAAATTGAAATTGAAATTGAAATTAAAATTAAAATTGAAATTAAAATTAAAATTAAAA
>JAHDVE020007575.1:0-22266 GCA_022606495.2 Halesus radiatus
TATAATAAAAACCCAATAAATATATATATAATATCTGAACAACAGCATACAATTAACAACACCTAGAATCAAATGGGAGGAGATGCATTCTAGAATATAAAGGTAAAGAGATTGGACAATCAAGAGTTCTATAGCATCATTGATGAGGTCAAAACTTTGATTGCCCCACTGTGCTACCGCATGGAGGCCTATCTACCGATGCCTGAAAAACTCACTCATGGGGACGTAGATTTTCTCATAATTTTTAAGTCTGGCCACAAACTTGCTGACATTCCTTCTATCCTTTAGTCCAAAGAGTTTATTCTGAACAAAGTTAAATCGGCAAACTTTGAGTACAAAGGCTACCAAATTGATTTCAAACAAGAAAACACAGACTAATAATTTGAAATGTCATACTTCTATAAGAAGTATAGTGGATTTGGGTCAATTTTGGGATTTATGACTTGTACTTCGAATTTGAAGTTATCGGAGAGTGGCATTTCTGTATTTACGCATGTTACTCCCACTGTCAAGTTGACACTTTCTCTCTCTCACTTGCCAGACTAAATTCTAGCTTTCTACGGTCTCGATCCACAGGAGTTCAATCAAGGCTTCAAAACTCGGAACGAGCTCATGAATTATATTTGCAGATCTCGATTCTTTGACTTTGAGAGTATTATCAACTATGATGAAAAGAGGCCAAGCAAGTTAATGCTTGCTCTTAAAGCATATTGTCTTGATCTGGATAGCAGTAACAGCCTTTAAATACAAAATATCCAGCAAAAAAAGTGTTAGAGAGTCGATTTCGCAGTTTTAGCTCTGAAAGACTTTAAGAGGTTTTAGGAGTTCTAGAGAATGAGAGAGGATAAAATTAACGAGCTGCATCGCCATCAAATGTTAAAGGACAAGTTCAGTGGAAAGGATTTGATCGAGCAATTGAAAATCTAGCCAAAGCAATGCAATAAATATAAAGATTTATTTCGTGGACTGTTCAAAGAGCAATAGGAGTATAACCTGTTTATCGAGAGTAATGAGAAGCAGGTGATTCTAGATTTTTTCAAACAGCATGTTCTAAATAGTAGTACTGCGAATAGTCTTTGAAGGAAAGAAATATCGAATAATACCAAATTTAAAAATGCTTTATAATACTAGAGGAATGTTCCAAAAATATTTACTATTTTAATCATGTAAGATGTATATGTATTTATTTTATAAAGTTTTGGAGATTCAGCGTATTTAGTCTAAGTATAATAAATTTGGGATTAATATTACCTGTTTCAGATCAATTGTCATTTAAATGTAATCATTTTTTTTTAAACAATACTATGATAATTAAATATCATACTTAAAATGAATATGTGATCATTAATTCTGTAAATTTGATAAAAAAAATATAAGCATATTTCTATCTAAAAATGTTTGACTGGAAAGGAATTTAAAATACTCGTTACCTTCTATTAACCCAAAATCCCGACCCACTCGAGTATTGCACTTACAGCATTCCGATTCCGACTTCTCTCGGAATCCCTTGTAGTCCTTGCGACTTGCCGAACGAGTTCACTCTGCGCGAATCCAACTAGGACTACAGTCTGGAAGGAGACAATCTTTTGCAATTTTAAGAACAAGTAGATCTTGTCAACAGATTATTTCTGCCTCCATCCCATCGGCCTTGGCAAATAATAGGCAAGGTAAACAATTTTTTTTCAACTACAACACTCTATTCATCTAATTTAATAAAATATATATTTTTTACATCCTTCTCTGTTCATTTTTTAAATCTCTAGAGTATAATTAGGACTACTATAACCACACACCAATGATTGGATTCCGAGATTTCAATATCTGTTTCGCTGAACGACCAACAATCAGAGCCTACTATCAATCATGGTTTATCGGGAAAATCACTTAAACTACCATAGTGAATTGCTGTTGTTTAGGTATCCTCCTTAATTAGATGCAGATGTTAACTATACAACAAATGTTTATCATCGTTAATTATAGTCAGTAAATATCAAAAGTTTATGGTCTATAATGCTCTAGATCAACCAATATTTCGAATTGAAGCCAAATCAGGCCAAAGAGGACAGTTCATCATCTTGCCGTTTTGGGGGTTCGATAAGATTAGATACACCATTAAAAGAATTTTACCAACAAACGAATAAAATGATGAAACATAGGAAAACGAACAACTAAAAAGAAATGATCTCGGTTTAACTGAAAATGCCATCAAAGATTGCGAAGATGGTGAAATTTTGCATCTCTTTAACGGTCTAGGGGAGTACACAAGCAAATTGGATAGGTACGGAATAAAACTACCTGGAAAAACAACAGAATAGTAGAATTGTTTGATCATATATGCTGCCCTTTTTATTGATTATTTGCTTTTTGAGAACTTCTGATTATAAGATTTTATATTATTATTGATTCATATTATTTTTTTGAAACATCTGCATTCAATGCCGCGATCTATCAGAAACATTAGATATAGTGATAAAATATGAGATGATTAATTTGTTGATTTGTGTTTATCAACAACATTTCTTTTTTCCAGATGATTGCTTATCATAACTCTTGATGTTGTCTCCTTCGAGCTTGATAGAAGTTGGTTTTTTGAGTACATCGTTGTCCATTTATTTGAGCGTTGTGGGTTTCTGAGTGTTCGCTCCTTCAACTGATTTTCTCTCAGATTTGATTTGAGAGTTTAACATAGAGCTATTATTATTGGAATTATTGGACTCGGTCTGCATGGTATTTGTGAGGCCCAACGAAGTTTTGGTCGCATTTACAAAGAGGCTTTCGATGTTGGTGGAATTTTTTGCACTTGTTTCAATATAGTCTATGCGGTATTGTTCTGCCTTGAGCTTAGCCTCTTCTGTTGTGACTTCCCGCACCGGAGCGTCAGTTTTGTTGCCCACGAGGACCGCGATGGCTTTTTCTTGTTTATTTTAGTTAAATAACTCTAACCAATCATTGAGGTTTTCGAAGCTGCGTTTATCTGTGGATTAAATGTAGCATGTAAAAATAATAGTTGGTTCATGTTTTTATGTTGTTATTTGGCTGATTAGTTACTTGAAACATCGAAGACGATTAATGCTATCATAGCATCCTTCAGGTAATTTGGAATTAACGATCGAAATCTTTATTGTCCTGCAGTGTCCCAGAGCTGAAGCCTGACAACATTAGATCCGATTGTGATATTTTTTGCCAAGAAATCGATTCCTACTGTCGGCTGTGTTCATATTATGTGGGTAATTGTATGGATTGGCATGATTGTTGTTCCTATTAAGTGATTAATATCATGTATAGTTCTTTGTGTTACGCCGATTCCTTATTCGAATCTATTGCTCATAAACCGAGTGATTATTGAGGTCTTGCCGGTACCCTGATCTCCTAAAAATACGAGTTTAAGACGAGCTCTTATCTGGCTGATAGAACCTTATGTCATTTAAAAAAAATATTGTGCAAGTATAAAATATAAATTATAGATTGTCTTTTTTTAGAGTGTATTGATTATTTCTGATTTTTTTTAATAAACACCCAGATGATGATTCATAAATTACTGGGATATATTATGAAAGTCATGATCGTTCAACGGCAGGACGCCAGGCCTTCAACCTGGGAATCAGGGTTCGACTCCCTGTCTTGACTTTTTTTATTAACATAGTATACTCTTCTCAATTATAATATAGATATACGGTTATATTGATAAAAAATCAAGCTGTTTTTCAGTTTAATTAGATACATTCTCAGAAGAATTTTATTTCTAACAATTTAGCAGGTAAAATGTGGGAGTCTAAGGACGCACTTTAGTGTGTTCTTAATTGCATTATACTAAATATAAATATACTTTTTGTTTAGTGTCATCAGTGAGATTTAGCAATGGTCTTCCTCTTCTTGATTACTTTCATCGGGTCAAAGTCTGCATCTTCGTCCAGTTAATGGAGTAGCTATATTTCTGACTTCTTTTTGAGCTTTTCAGCTCTTTTTGCTAGAATCTTCAAGTTATACTCTTCCAGGAACTTGGACCTTCGTTATGCTTAGATTACGTGCATTTTACGATCGTGCTATGATTATATAATATGGATATATTATGGAAATATATAAGGTATTGTTTTTATTGTTTACTCTTTTGGCAACAGTGTTTCTCCCTCGCGTCTTTTTCTTTATCCTTTCTTTCGCCTTCTCCTCAGCGGCCTTTCTTAATGCCTCCTCCCTATGTTATTGATCTATTACTTATTTGCTTGCCTTATCGACAGTTCCGATCAGTCCTGGGTCCACTGTTATAGTCTCTGGGGGCACTTTCTCGAGTAATTTATGAACCAACCCCTCTCTTCTCTGTTTTTTGGAGTCGAATGGATTGAGCTCAAACGTATCATAGTTTGGGTCTCCGCTGCTAAAAATAATAGTTGGTTCATGTTTTTATGTTGTTATTTGGCTGATTAGTTACTTGAAACATCGAAGACGATTAATGCTATCATAGCATCCTTCAGGTAATTTGGAATTAACGATCGAAATCTTTATTGTCCTGCAGTGTCCCAGAGCTGAAGCCTGACAACATTAGATCCGATTGTGATATTTTTTGCCAAGAAATCGATTCCTACTGTCGGCTGTGTTCATATTATGTGGGTAATTGTATGGATTGGCATGATTGTTGTTCCTATTAAGTGATTAATATCATGTATAGTTCTTTGTGTTACGCCGATTCCTTATTCGAATCTATTGCTCATAAACCGAGTGATTATTGAGGTCTTGCCGGTACCCTGATCTCCTAAAAATACGAGTTTAAGACGAGCTCTTATCTGGCTGATAGAACCTTATGTCATTTAAAAAAAATATTGTGCAAGTATAAAATATAAATTATAGATTGTCTTTTTTTAGAGTGTATTGATTATTTCTGATTTTTTTTAATAAACACCCAGATGATGATTCATAAATTACTGGGATATATTATGAAAGTCATGATCGTTCAACGGCAGGACGCCAGGCCTTCAACCTGGGAATCAGGGTTCGACTCCCTGTCTTGACTTTTTTTATTAACATAGTATACTCTTCTCAATTATAATATAGATATACGGTTATATTGATAAAAAATCAAGCTGTTTTTCAGTTTAATTAGATACATTCTCAGAAGAATTTTATTTCTAACAATTTAGCAGGTAAAATGTGGGAGTCTAAGGACGCACTTTAGTGTGTTCTTAATTGCATTATACTAAATATAAATATACTTTTTGTTTAGTGTCATCAGTGAGATTTAGCAATGGTCTTCCTCTTCTTGATTACTTTCATCGGGTCAAAGTCTGCATCTTCGTCCAGTTAATGGAGTAGCTATATTTCTGACTTCTTTTTGAGCTTTTCAGCTCTTTTTGCTAGAATCTTCAAGTTATACTCTTCCAGGAACTTGGACCTTCGTTATGCTTAGATTACGTGCATTTTACGATCGTGCTATGATTATATAATATGGATATATTATGGAAATATATAAGGTATTGTTTTTATTGTTTACTCTTTTGGCAACAGTGTTTCTCCCTCGCGTCTTTTTCTTTATCCTTTCTTTCGCCTTCTCCTCAGCGGCCTTTCTTAATGCCTCCTCCCTATGTTATTGATCTATTACTTATTTGCTTGCCTTATCGACAGTTCCGATCAGTCCTGGGTCCACTGTTATAGTCTCTGGGGGCAATTTCTCGAGTAATTTATGAACCAACCCCTCTCTTCTCTGTTTTTTGGAGTCGAATGGATTGAGCTCAAACGTATCATAGTTTGGGTCTCCGCTGCTAAAAATAATAGTTGGTTCATGTTTTTATGTTGTTATTTGGCTGATTAGTTACTTGAAACATCGAAGACGATTAATGCTATCATAGCATCCTTCAGGTAATTTGGAATTAACGATCGAAATCTTTATTGTCCTGCAGTGTCCCAGAGCTGAAGCCTGACAACATTAGATCCGATTGTGATATTTTTTGCCAAGAAATCGATTCCTACTGTCGGCTGTGTTCATATTATGTGGGTAATTGTATGGATTGGCATGATTGTTGTTCCTATTAAGTGATTAATATCATGTATAGTTCTTTGTGTTACGCCGATTCCTTATTCGAATCTATTGCTCATAAACCGAGTGATTATTGAGGTCTTGCCGGTACCCTGATCTCCTAAAAATACGAGTTTAAGACGAGCTCTTATCTGGCTGATAGAACCTTATGTCATTTAAAAAAAATATTGTGCAAGTATAAAATATAAATTATAGATTGTCTTTTTTTAGAGTGTATTGATTATTTCTGATTTTTTTTAATAAACACCCAGATGATGATTCATAAATTACTGGGATATATTATGAAAGTCATGATCGTTCAACGGCAGGACGCCAGGCCTTCAACCTGGGAATCAGGGTTCGACTCCCTGTCTTGACTTTTTTTATTAACATAGTATACTCTTCTCAATTATAATATAGATATACGGTTATATTGATAAAAAATCAAGCTGTTTTTCAGTTTAATTAGATACATTCTCAGAAGAATTTTATTTCTAACAATTTAGCAGGTAAAATGTGGGAGTCTAAGGACGCACTTTAGTGTGTTCTTAATTGCATTATACTAAATATAAATATACTTTTTGTTTAGTGTCATCAGTGAGATTTAGCAATGGTCTTCCTCTTCTTGATTACTTTCATCGGGTCAAAGTCTGCATCTTCGTCCAGTTAATGGAGTAGCTATATTTCTGACTTCTTTTTGAGCTTTTCAGCTCTTTTTGCTAGAATCTTCAAGTTATACTCTTCCAGGAACTTGGACCTTCGTTATGCTTAGATTACGTGCATTTTACGATCGTGCTATGATTATATAATATGGATATATTATGGAAATATATAAGGTATTGTTTTTATTGTTTACTCTTTTGGCAACAGTGTTTCTCCCTCGCGTCTTTTTCTTTATCCTTTCTTTCGCCTTCTCCTCAGCGGCCTTTCTTAATGCCTCCTCCCTATGTTATTGATCTATTACTTATTTGCTTGCCTTATCGACAGTTCCGATCAGTCCTGGGTCCACTGTTATAGTCTCTGGGGGCAATTTCTCGAGTAATTTATGAACCAACCCCTCTCTTCTCTGTTTTTTGGAGTCGAATGGATTGAGCTCAAACGTATCATAGTTTGGGTCTCCGCTGCCAGGCACTATTATACTGCTGAACCCTTTGGTGGTTCCCAGTCCCATCACGTCCTCGAAAGGAACAAAGACTCCGTTATGAATTGTTTTGCCTGTGTTACTGATATTGTGCTTCATATAGGGGTGAGTTGGTTTTTGGTTCTGCCAGTTACTGTAAAATTCCATCTGGAACCCATAGTTAAATGCCAGAATCCCTGTGGCTGACACTGACAACCCTTTTAACACCCGACTCGTCGGGTAAATATCGAGGACCTTGAGCATTCGCGTATCCCATACTTTCACATTATCGGCAGCTGTGATCATGTAGTTCTTATGGAAACAAGTGTCTACAACCGAAGCTCCCACAAACAGCTCAAGGGCGGGGATTCCCATACCCGGAGTCCACCACTCTAGTGTTCCTTTAGCAGTCCCCAAAGCAACAACTGCATTTTGGGGATTTTGGCTGATTGCTGTATATGGCTGTCTGGAGTGGTGGTCCGCAACAACCATACCCGTCGATACATCATGGTAGGTAAGTGCTTTTGTTGTATAGCTGGCCAGCAGAAAATGATAAGGCAAATACTCAATGCCCTCGCTGTACGGCAATTTGTGGATCTAAGTGCCTTGCCGATCATAAACAAACAATTGCTTATTTTGGACGAGAGCGAACATATCATCACTTTGGAGAAACTTGGAATCCCTAATTTGCTATTTTAGATGAATTTCCAAAAGAAGCTCTTTATCCCTCCAGTTCAACATGGAGACATGTCCCTTCGAGCTGGTCAACAAGAGGGTGCTTCCATTGCGGGTATACTCGACTCGGTAGTCCCCAAAGGCTAGATCCAACTCGAATCTATTGGAGAGAGTCTGAATGTTGATTAGGGGGTCGAGATCTCGCTGCTTGATCTTTAGAGTTTGCTCGCCCTCTTCGGCTTACAAGAGGCCTGGCTCGGATTTGCTCATAAAAGAGAGCATTTTCCTGGCGTAGTCTCTGTTTTTGGCCTGGTCGTGAGTTTTATGGAGTTGGGCATTAATCTTCTTGTCTCTGGTCAAAAATTATTTTGGTACCTCGTTCAACATTTCGTAATTATACTTAATTTTTTAGTATAACCAAAATTATTATGTTTGCATTTTATTACCAACTAAAACGACTCTAATGGAATATATTATGTGAATTCCATTTTAATATACGAACAAATATTAGGCAAGCTATTTACATTAAATACGGGGGTCATTTCCTGATATTTTATTTATTTTAATCGATTTATACATACTTCTGAGAATGAAAAACGTTGAACATCAAATATGTATATTTTCGGACATCTGAGCCTATGTTGTTTTACATGTTCTTTTCTCTGTCTAAATAATACCTTTTTTGAAAAATGAAAGTTTGGATAATATTCTGCAACTGCTTGACAACATTTTATTGGTATTCTATAAACTGTTGTTAACAATTTTTTCCAAAGAATAGGAGAATGTATAAATTCGGATTAAATAAGTATTTAAAGGATTGGTTAAGCCTACATCTACAGTCAATATATATATTTAAAAGATACTACTTCTAGAGGCGATAAACACCTGATAAAAAAGCAAGATCATTCTAACCTAACATCATATATTTGTCTCCACTTCTTTCCAGTTAGCAGAAGTGTCCCGTCCTCGGAGTTATGTGCGATTCCATTCACGCACTCATCGGATGCCAAATTACCCTGCTTTTTTTACTGTTCATATAACTCAGCTGTCTACCAGTATTTCTAGACAATGCCGGTGTCTTTGTTGATTTGGACTATCTTTTTATTGAGGTATACATTTGCCAATATTTTATCTCCGTACATTTCTAGTTCGTTAATGAGTCGGAGTGGCTGATTATTAAAGACAACCTTTATAGTTTCCTGGATATTAAAGTCCTTGTCGATCACGTACACTTGGTCAGACCCATCTGATGTGAACATATGCGTCCCATTATTCGTAAGTCCCCACCCTTAGTTATCCCACGATATTTATTTTAATTGCTTATAATCGCTTGTGTTCAGTACGAGAACCTTCCATTATCGCCAGGTCAAAACATAATATCTATTGTTAAACTGGGTGATTCCTTCACCGAATACTTTTGTTGGGAGCTGCCAGACAGAATTGGACATCGCTGTGTTGTTTGAGAATGTGAGAAGGTTGACTTTCGATGCACCGTAAAGTCCGCACGATTAGATGAGTTTGGGATGAGTACCGAATTTGATGAACTCAAAGCCTTGAGTGTAACAGTTATGATCATGCTTGTAGGTTTTCTGTATTATAATCTTTCCTTTTAATTGTGTTTGGATCAAGGTCAGGAAGCTCAGGCAATAAAATATAAGTAGCAAGGAAGTCATTGTAATATAGTTTTTTTAAATATATAATAAATAATATAAATATGTAGTTAGAATAAATGCTGAAAACAGTCTATTTATGTACGCTTTGTCGCAGATATTAAATCCAATTATCTTAGATATCTGCTATACATCTTATTCAAAACTAAAATCTAATAATCTTATGGTTAAAGAAAAAACATTCTTCCACTTGCTTTTTGATTGTCTTCGACGTCCTTACATTTAGTTTAAAAAAATTAATGGATGTTATGGTTTGTTTCCAAATTAATCTTTTCATGAGACTAAAAAATAATGCTATTAATTTATGTGCGTTAATATAGCTTGCTAAAATCCGTTTAAATATTCATTCACATTGATATGTTTTCAAGCAATAAGTAAACATTTCAAGTTTGGATTTATATATTGAGTTTCTGATCCCGTTAATGAATAATTTTCAATTTAAGCCTTATGAACAGCAGGGCTGAAGTGTAATTACTCATTCCAATTTAATTTGTTGAAATTTTCCATCAAACTAGTTTCGGTAGGACAGAGGAGCTGTTTTTAAAAAAGATGATTAATAAGGCAATAAGTTATTGCGATACCTAAAATATTGACTCAGAGATGCAGACAACTTTTTTTAAAAAAACATTATAATTCAATTTAATATATAAAAATAGATATCTTTGATCAATAGTTTAAATTTGATAACATGAAGCAAAAAGAAGTATTAGTTTTCATCATAAGCAGAACACACACAAGTCCAAAGCTAATACCCCCTCTCAAGATCATCCTACCCATGCTTGAGCTGCTCGGACCCCTGGAAGTATACTGCGCTACATCTAATAAAATTGCAAAACCACTCTATCCAAACATCGTAAAACTCTTTTAAAGCGAGACTATCGTCTATCCGCTCGAGGCGATAATGGAAGACATTGTTAACGAGAAATATCATGTCAGCGATGGAGAGCAAGTTTCTGCAACTGCTCGGCAGGCTATCGATAACAATGGGATGGATGAAAATAAATAACCAATCAGAAGTACAACAGGAATCAAACCCATTAAATTCAGAATCTGTATTCTCGGAGAGTAAGAAGTAACATGGAAGATAATCCTGAACTGCAAACGTCGAGGCATTGTGACTGACGTGGCTGGCAAAAACGCATACCTACCTTATTGGACAGGTGGCATCCATAAAAATGTCAACTAAAAGGATATAATTAGCGCTTTCATGATGGAATTCGGGGTTAGCACCGAATTGCGAAAACACTTATTTATCCCAAAAACAAAAGCCATTGATTTTACCGCTTTGTGTTGTTGCTGCACTCCGAATAGGAAAGTCCAAGAAGCATACCTCTGTTCCAAGTGCCTCGCTGTGCATTGCTTGGAAACGAAAAAAGTTGTCAAACAATGCAAATCTTGTGGGATAGTTTTTGATGTTTGAAATTACAGACTTATATGCATAATTTTATTGATCCCGTCAATATTTAGTATGATTTCGAGTTTTTTAAAAGCTCTAATTACTTGAGTTTCACATAAAAAGTTGAACATTCTTTAAATATTTGTCAGTCAATTAATCGTGAAACTTCCTAATGCGGAAACATGGGTTTTTCGCCAGAGGTGTCGTTGACTGAAATGTAAAACCCCGATAATATTATAATCTTACTGTGTATTCCTGTATTTAGAATCATTAAATTTATAAAGAATTATACCAAAATAGAATATAAAATATTTTTAATGATTTCCTGTTCTCATTGACAACTCTCAAAAATAAAAATATAATGAACATACCAAATATGAAAAGTAGAAAAAGTATTAATCGATTGTTAAAAGGGCTGAACTCCATTGCAAACAGCTAAGGAAATTAGTTTCAGTATCCTTTCAGAGACGAGGTTGTCAAATATACAATCGAATAGGTCGAACCAACCAAGTTCAGATCTTTGGCACCTCTCCTCACAGCTAGCAACCTTCTCGAAAAATTCAGAAACTTCGAAGTCATCCCGGACTACGAGTTGGGCAAGCGGAGCCACGAAATCATATTTTCCGAAGACAGAACAATGCTATGCAAAATTATTTCAGGGAACGATCTAAAAAAGATTATTAAGATTCTTGATGACTATGTCATTTACGTGAACGAGAGTAACCGCGACAATTTATTATTGAAGATGATGAGAGTCTATAGCATCTACAATCATAGCATAGAAAACACCGAGACTTTTCTGATAATGCAGAGCAGCAGAAACAAGGGAGAGATCAGAAGCTTTGATATTAAAGGGTATGACTAAGGAAGGTCAGTAGAATGCGGAGATCATTACACTCTCGGTAAAGATCTGGATTATAAAATCTCGAAGTAGCTGGGACTTGTGAGAACTGTCGTGGATTCCGATAATGTAGAGAGAATAATCTCTTTTATTAACAAAGATTTATAATTTCTGGTCAAGCATTCCATTATGGACTACTCGCTTTTGATCTCGTTTACGAATGTAGACCCCCGTATTGCAGACAATAACCTGAAGGGAGTACTAAAAATAGGAGCTGACTTGTGGCTGGTGGTAGGGATCATTGACTATCTGCAAGAGTACAACGCATACAAAAAATTATAAACAAGACTGAAGTCTTTATTCAAAGACACTTCCGATCTCAGCTGCATTGACGCAGTGTCTTACAGTAAGCGTTTTATGAAATGTCTGAGAGAACTAGTATTTGGGTTGAGTCAAAACAAATAAGTGAAAAATACTTGATTATATTAAATTTAAACAATAAAAAAACCCTTTTTTTCTTTAACTAGAAACCAACGAGCATTGGTAACTAAAATGTAAAATTTTAAATATACATTTTCTGGTACCCTAACTATATCTTATTTAAAGCATGACATAAAACCACCAAAAGATAATTTTGAGCAAGATAGCTTCAAGCTTCATTCTTCATTTTTTAATTTCCTTAAAATGGCATAATGATGCATCACTAATTGTCAAATTGATGTTATGAGTTATACTTTTTTGGTCAATTTTTTACCAACTAAAGGAAAATTCTCCTGGGGCATATTTCAGAAGTTCCGAAAATTACATCCAATATGTTAACTATTTTATCTAATAAAATCTTATCAACACTGATGTTTAATATAACTTTCAAATATATGATATGGTTTGTTGGATTAAAATTGATATACTATAAAATTTAAAAAATGAAAATTACAAATATAGCTATTTATTTGCATTCTGAAAAAAAAGTAGCAATACGTACAGCCTTTTCTACTCCTCCTTTTAATACAACGAATTCGCTAATCCAATCAGGCATCACTACTTCAAAATACATATAGATAACAGACTGAGAGAGAGTTGAATGGCTGAATAAATAAGAAGAGAAATCCCTACATATTAACTATTATCACTGAAGCTGGAAACGCTTTTCATCGGAACATTAATTAGTGTGGAAGTACTACTTGTAAATATCCGTGACTGATTGAGTCCCTGAACTGTATTAGTTATTGAGGGGCAAGAAGTTATCCACGTATTTGACTTGGTTGATTCCAGTGCATCTAAATTCTGCTCTCGAGTCGTCAAGAAATATCTCGAATTTCATATCATCCACAAGAAAGCTGTGCTGGAATATTTTAATTTCACTAGATATTCGACCCAAAGGTAGTATCTCAAAAGTATATTTGGTTTTTCATTATTGTACATAAAAAATAGATATATAACTTTATGAGGAAGTAAATAGTGAAAAAAAATGATTGATACATCAAGCAGTATAATTTACGATTTCGATTTGTAAATGAGATTTCCATCAAGCTCTACTTTTCGTTTGCCGGATATGCTCGAAATTAAGCATATGACAGTATGAGAGAGGTTAGAAAGTCTAAAATTCCATTCGTAACGGCGTTTACTTCTAGTATGGGCAATTCACATCATATGTGAGCATACATATTAATTGATTAGACGAGGAGTGGTTTTTATAAGAATACTACTTTTTGATAGTCTTTCCGATATGGTCTTCTTTGGAACAGGTGAGTTAGAATGTCTCCATTAGTTTTGTATGAAAAGTGGTGAGAATAAATATTTATTTATATTTCAATGTAATATTTATTAAATGCGATTTATCGTTCAAAGGAGATTAAACCATATCATTAAGTTATCATTTATTAGAATTTAATTTTACAACTTAATTGTTGGTAATTTTGTGAACAAATATAGTATTTATGCTCTGTTTTTTTATGTAACATTAATGTTAATTTGTCTGGCCTGGAAAAATATAATCAGATGATAAGATTTGACGATTTATTGAAAGGAGATAGTATGTCTTCAGCCTGAGCTGTTCCTATTATTCTTTCTAAAGCCATCGATTAGTACTTCGACCAGATCGCCATTACAGTATTCATACTTGAAGCTCCGGGTTCGTTGCCTAATAGATTATATAAATAAAAAATAAATAAAATAAATATTAGGCACATCTTTTTACTTTTAGGATGTATTAGCGACTAAATGAGTCGAGAGTAGATCCAAGCATTTTTTGGGAGGCTGAAGAAGACAACGTGATGTATTTTAGCCACTTGGCAGACTTCGAAATAGTACGCTCTTTCAGTTATCACTAGAAATCGAACTTTCTTAGCATTAAATTGGGCTATTCTGCTTTGTACCTGGGGCTTCTTGGTATTCTAGCTGATGAATTCAGCCGGAGCATTAACTTTCTACATAAATGCTTTGACTTTCACGAACTAGAAGTAGGAACTCACGAATACCACCACTCTTTCCAGACTTTATTTTGCGAGCAGGCCGCTCCAAAGCTTCCGCTTAAAAAAGTCTAGCCTAACATCCATTTATCTTTCGAGAGAGGTGACCTAAACCTTCAGAAATTACTGGTGAAAAGTGCTTGCGAACTGTTTGACAGGATAGAAGTGCGTCTCGGAGACCCATCCTCTGTGGTTTTGAAAATGTTTACGGTTGAGCGAATTCAGTTCGGGAAAACTGTATTCGCTAAACACGATGTTCTGACGTCGAAATTTACAGTTCTGGTTCAGGAAACTCTATCTAATCTTTTGAATGGGGTTGGTCATACTTTGATGGTCCGGCATACAGTTTATAACTTTGATGACTTCGACAAGATGCGACCAATTCTGCATCATAATGACTTGAGCACGGTCGATTAGCAGAATCTCGACTGAAGAGAGGAAAGAGTAATCTCTAGTGACCTCGCCTTCCGCCCCCGTAATTGTGCGCAGGCCCAAAGGACTCGCGACGATAATCTGTGCTTTTGTAAACTTATTGAAATATTTTATCTTAGTTTGCTTGGATGACTGTTGATGGAGTTATTTGCCAGCTGTTTTCGTTTTGGTTGCCCAAAACTTGAGGGAGATCCTAAACAGGTCGGAATCGTTGTCGATCTCTTCGACTCTCTCCAAATTTTCTTGGTCACTTTCTGCTACATTGAGTTGTTTAGCGAAGGCCTCGATATACGCTCGGGCATCCCCCATGAAAGGGGTTAATATAAGTATTTTGGCATTGGTAAAACCGTCACTTTTAGGATCGTTTCTGCATAACTCTAAGTGTTTGAGAGCATGCTCGACGAATTCCTGTCTAAACTAATGAATGGTGCTTTCCTCCTTATTCTCGATGTGGATATAGTCAGCATAAGACTCTATAAGACTCTTTCTGAGACTATTGTTTTCCCTGCTTTGAATGTTATCTATATTGTTAAGAAATAGTTTGGAAGCTTGGAATTAGACGTCATTAATGATTATATTTGATGAAGTTTTCCATTCAGCTTTCAAGCGATATAACATTTGTTAACCTTCGTTGTCTTCAATCTATCCCATCTTTTTCTAAACTTCGACTTATTCTTTGCCAAAAAGCTGCCTTAGCTATTTTTTGACAATCTCCCCAGTGTCGACTATGGCCTCTTGAGCAACTCTTTCCAGGAGCTTTGGGTCCAGCTGCGAACTAAACTGATCTTGATAAATCTTTTCACAGTGCTATGGCAGCGATCCACCTTTGAGAAGGTATTGATGAATGTCTTTGTTGATGGGCCGTTCATTGGGGGAATGCTTTTTTTGATCCCCTCCGTTTGTGAGTGATGATGTTGAGGAGGCCATGACTCCAATTAATTTAAGGAAATCTTTTTTCTTCTAATGAGGCAGAGTCGATGCATTGTTGATGGAAGTAAAAGCAATATAATTTTATTAATCGATCACTGTTTGCCTGATTGCGTTAATCTCTTCAAGTCTGGCCCGATCCTTGGCTTCAGAGAGCTTTGCCTCTTCTCTTTCGGCGGCTCTGAGTTTCTTGCGTTTTTCGAGGCGATAATTCTTTGAGAGAATGGGATCCTCTTCAATGATTTTAGTTCGCTTTCCCATACTTACTATTGTGGATTTTACAATTAAAAATTCTGGAAAAATATATATATATGAGATCAATATTCAAATACCTAAATAATATATCGTAATTTCACGAGATATTTATTTGTATTCAAACAGCCACTCAAGATATAGACTATCAGATCAATCCCAATATTAAAATAATTGATTCTTGTAAAAATAAATTATAACTTTTCAAAAAATATCATACTTCGCAGCGCAAGTTAGTACCAAAGGGTATAGGCATAGTAAGATCATATGGACCACGTAGTTGCCCACCCAATGCTTTCTCTTCCCGTACCCGATAGCCACAGAGCAGAGACACAAGCACAGCCCGACACTACTAACTGAAAGCAGTCTTCGGCTGAATATCTGATTACACATGATTTGGAACACAATAATCTGCAGACACACTGCTGTTTGTTGTTTGTACTTTTTTATAATTGCTACAGACTCCCCCAATCTTGTAACCTCGCTGTCGATGAATTCCGACACGAAAGTGTTCCATTTCTCCAGCAATTCATAGAAATTTGTTGAGTTCCACCAATCCTCAAAAAAGCGCCGATTTTTGTATTTGGTGACTTCAGCCAGTCCCGACAGGATGGTTTCCATAATAAAGTAGAAAAGAATCATATTCATATAGAATACCGGTTTCACCAAACTCAAAAATAGTTCTAACGACCCCATTCGCGAGGATTGCATCATAAGTGGGTCCATTAAGTCCACAATGAGAGTGGAGTTCGCCATTAAACATAAGAAGACAACGACAAGCTTCTTTATGAGATACATAACATTGATATTTCTGCTAGGCTCATATGAATATTACCCGAACTTATAATAGATGAGGGTGGGAGAAAATAGGTAAAGCATATTCATTTTGAAACTGGGGTGATGATTTTCTGAGTTTAAATAGGTATGTATTTTAGCAGCAAAGCCCCAGCAGATGAATACAATAAAGGCCTTGTCGCTGTAGTACATTTCGTTGGTGGTTATGATGAGCTGGCCGATGAACAGAAACATAAGTACGACGAAATATTTAAAGTGAGAAACGAGGACGAATGTTTTGATGGGAAGACTCATAATAGTGCCACCTAGGAGTGTAAATGCTAAGAAGCTGATTATGTCCCATTGCACATTAGTTTTGAGGAGATTGACCATTTGCTCCTCGAACAAGATACCTTTCGCATTATACTTGAGGAGCGGATAAACGACAATAAAGAAGATGCAGTAAATGCAAACCAGATTGAAGTAGCCGTGGAACATTGAGTTTCGAAGTTCAGACTTATCGTAGGGAGGGACCATTTCTAACCATGAGATTTTCAAATCTTTGTGGTTCTATTTTATGGGTTCAATGTGTTTTGACATTTTTAATTTAAATATATTTTATTTTATAGTTTTAAAAATTGAGTTGGTGAATTTTCGTATAAAATTATATATATTGATTCCTTTTGCTTTCACATTGATTTATAGAATCATTAGTGTGATTCTGATGTGACTAATATTTCCAATATCTTTCAAGACTGATAAATTAACTGGCTATGTAGTGATGAAGGGAGAGTTTAGGTTTACAAAATTCAATATGTAAATATTGGAAATAAGCATTAGAATTTAGCTCATAGATTGTTCCGAACATTGAGGATTATTCGGACATTCAAAATAGAAAAGAAAGAAAAGGCATAATTTTTTGAAAAACATATATAGATATATTATTTATATGGAGAACCAGGTATAATGAATTCATTAATAACAAGGAAAAAAAAATATATATCGAAAAAACATTATTTAATATTATTAATAGCATTATTATTAAAAAAATGATCAATGTGGACTAAACGTTTATTAAAGCTAGCAAACAACAACTCAAAATATTGATGCGGCTTTACAGTTCTAATGTTCCTAGTATCGAGAACAGTGTGAATGAATACCTTAGCCAGCTTGAGATTACTTTGAAAAACAATTCAGCTCTCTCATAAAAACACTAAATTCCAGCATTGATCAACGGACTTAGGTCTAAATTCATCTCTGTCGCACCTGCTCCCACTCCCGCAGCAGGTTTCATTGCAACCACTATTGATTCATCTCCTTTGCCTTCTTCGTCCATCATTTCTCCTCCTCCGCGATCAATTGATCCAAGCAACTCACACGCTGGACTGTCAATGGAGTCAGGAAGTTCATCCAACTTCGGTTCTGAACCTTCTGAATTTTAACATCAAAATATCAACAAACAGTTCGACGATTTTATCAAAACTTGTGCTAAAATAGTTGACAGCTTAAATATCAACAGAAACTTGTTGGCACTGATCGACTCCAAACAGGCACTGAGAGTGATTGGGGCGAGCAGGCCTCAGAACAACAAAAAGATTATACTCTGTGCAGCCATGAAGTTTGAGTGTACCCCAAAGGAAGTAGTCGACTTCGCCAAATCTCCCAAAGATTTCGACGAATTTATCAGAAATCAAAGGATTCCTGCGGCTGTTGGAATAGTTATTGATGACGGAGCGAACACAGAACTTGAATCTTACATTCTCCACTCAATGGTAAATCTCACAAAGCCAGGCCTTCTCGTGGTTAAGAAGTCCAACAACAAAATTATAATCGCTCACCTCACCGCAGAAGGTGACCAAACAATTAAAAATTGCACCAAACCGCATCCACATAGCCACAACATCAAGCTGGAAAATAACAGTTACCTTAAAATTTATAGCGAGTCTGAGAGCGAAGCATGCATAATTGAGGAGAAGGACATCCAGACAAAGTCACTTCTACGGGTCGATGTGCCTTCGACAGCCAAAGAGGTGCAGAATGTAGTGCAGGTGCAGGGCTTGTAGAGCAAAAACTATAATTACAAATTTATTGAAAAATTCTGCGCCAACGTGGTGAAGTATAAATCGGCGTATTGCGTGCTCTTCCCAAACTAACTCAACGTTTTGCATAAAATCCATAAACTTGACAGTCTAGACGAAATTTTTGAGAAGTATGAGAATGAGCGAGTAGTGGTCGGGGTCAAGACTTCTAAAAAAATTGACGCTGTCTACCTTAGAAATCTGGTTAAGATGAAAGAAGCCATTGGCTGCGTCATTCTCTCTAAAATTTCAGGCAATAGCTGTCTTATGTTTAAAGTTAACCCGTCCATAAATGTGGACAATATTGGTGACGTGTTATGGGAAGATATGGACCAGGGGAAGCTGCCACAAATGTATGAAAAACTTTTTGGTTACAACAAAGATAATGCTAAGGAGTACGAAGTTAAGGGTACGCTTGTTGAGTTGAAAGAATGAAAAAACCAGTTTTTAGTATTTAATCGAAATTATCCATACATAAACATATATATATATATATATATTTTAAAAATAAAGATTGTTTTCAACTTAATAAATAAACCAATCAATTATTTGGCAGAATGTTAAAAAAATTATTAAGTCATTTCCTCAGTGTTTTTCTTATTTTTCTGTTATTTTTTTCTTTTCTTTGCGTTTCAGCTTTTTGTGTTGCTTTTTGGTTTAATCATCTTCTTCTTCTTCCATTTTTTACTTTTTGTTCTCACTCACTCCCTCGTCATCCATCTGTGTACTTGGAACGACTACTTCCTTCACTCCACCCACCTTGATGATCTTTCGAGTTTTATCAGCCACACTCCTGAGATGAATGATCTCTTGCAATTCCGAGGTTATCTCGGGGGAAAGCTTTTCTAAAAGCGCATGGAACATCTGGTCATTGTTACTCTTCATTTTGTCCAAGCTAGTCCTGAAGAGCAAGAAGAGATCCAACTTCTTCCATTCTGACTCAACAATCTTGATGGCCTTTCGGTTCGCCTTGCCGTAAGCCTAGAAATATTTATTAGACTTTCTTGGCACGAACTTTTTGTACACCTAGTTGACACTGAGGCTTCCAGCCTTATTTTTTTTCTCCTTCTCCGCCTTTTCTGCTTCAAGTTTCTTCGTCTCATTTTTGTGCCTCACTAAGGCTTTCACAATATTGCCAATAATCTTCGTTAGGTTGGCCGGACTTGGCTATTTGAACAGCAATCTGCACATTGTGGAGACATAGACCTGTCGCTCGTAAAGGATAAAGTTTTTCTCTTAGTAGTCGAGCAGCATTCCATAAATCTCTGGAGCGATTGGGCGCACTAAATGAATCAGCAATATTATATTGGCTATTCGGGCTTTAATCACGAATTTTGAGGACTCGACCTTCCAGGTCATCACCAGAATTTCCATCAAGGCCCTGATTGATTCGTTGGACATCACGCTCACGTATTTGTTGATCAGAATCTGCAATAACAGAAGGGCTTCACCAATATCTTATTCACCTGCCTTCTTATTTGTGGGAGATAACCCCCCTACGCACATTGATGACATGATGGCCAACGTCGCAGTCTCTGAAGTTTATTAACTTTTGATGATGAAGCGGTTGACGGTGGTAAAGACGCCAAAGAAGATTTTGCCGTTATGCTAGAAGATTTCTTGAACGATTCTCAAAAGTTCCAGGTCTCGAACATCTAAAGAGCTTTTGAATCCAAGGACGTCGTCGAGAATTTTCAGCAGCTAATCCTCGTAATGCATTTGTTGATAATGCTGTAGCATTCCAAACACTTTGTAAATTCGATCAAGCAGATTATTTTTATCAGCAAGGTAGCGAGTTCTGTTGGAGCTGATATTTTGAATGATGTGAAGGCACCGGATTAGCAAAACAATATTCTGTATCTTTCCGTTTCTGAATTTATGAAACTCAATTTAGGCACGTTCAGCCATAGTATCGACGATTTCAATAGCCAGTGCCTCTGAGATATCCTCAAGCCTTTTAGTAGTGAACACATTTAGTACATCCCATAGCATGCCATGTTACGTTGATATCGACTTGTTTATGGCTATCTTTAGGATTGGCTCAGAATAGAAGCTATCAACTTGGTTCGCGACGAAATCGAGAGCCGAAATAACCGTAGCTGAGCTTCCCTCATAGAATAGGGCGTGTCTAATGTAAGATTACCCAAGCTCTGGATGAGTGACGTAGATCTAATCATAATTATAGCAGAGAAAGAGGTAAAAACGACATAGTTCAAGGGGGGATAAGACGCTCAGAATTCTCTAACTATGATTAAGGAGCTGGCGAAGCTGGAACAAAATATCCTACCTCTTCTCGAAACAGGAGGACAGGATCCCCAGCAGTAAAATGGCAGTCTAAGTGGTGAGGAGAGGGGCTTCAGGGATGGAAGAGGTCAAATTTTATTGAGGTTACAGTACGAGGGCGACATTCAGGGAGTTGACTGCGATGGCGATGAGGCAGCTGAGTGAACCGTCTATATAATCCCCCATAGCTTCAAGCAATGCTGCCGCCTCTGTCTTGACGATCTTAAACTCGTGTGTGTGACAGGTATCCTCAGCAAGGGCTGTGAAGTCTTATGGATTGAGCTCAAACAGTTGTGTCTCGGTATCATCAATGCGAATCAGTGGAAGTAGGATTTCATTGAGGAGGGAGCTAGCGTAATTGATGAATATATGGTAAAATTAAGAACTCTTGACCATAAGCACCAAGATGTGCAAGATGTCAACGGTAAAGTCTTAGCAGTCATATAACTCAATCTGTGAGCGATCTGGAGCAAGAGAAGTAAGAGAGTTATAAAAAAATGGAAAACATCTCGCGACTGATTCGTAAGCTTTGACTAATCTAGCTTTTGCTTTGAATGCATAAGTGAGAGCCTTTGAATGTACTACATGTAGGATGATAAAAAAATATATATATGTATAAATATTAATAATTTTTAATTACATTAGCAGAACTCATGTTTCATAAGGTTTAATTATTGCAGCCCGTTTGTTTTGCAAACATAGCTACTGTTGTCCCCACCCAATTCATAGACTCTGATGATGAGTACGTAGAGTTCCTGATATCCACAGATGGCATTGGACACCTAGACTGCTTCCTGTGACTAATCTTCTTCCCGCAGTGTCGTCAGCCTGTCCATGACTTGGATCATAGCCTTGCCCCACTCGTTGAGGTCGGGACAGTTGTCGATATTTATTAGATCTGACACAAACCTTTTGACGAATAGCTCGAAGACTGATTTGATGTAAAATAGGAAATGAGTAAAATCGCTATTGAGAGCCACTGCGTATGCTCCCATAATTAAGAGTGCCGGGTCTAGATTATTATCTGCGACTAGCATTTTCGTTAAATCGATAAAACTCATATGGACCTCTAAATGATGTTAATGGATTCAGATATTTTTTAAATATTTGTTTGCTATTTTTGAGCTTTACCTGATGAGTAGGTGTTTATAAAGCCAATGAGGAACCTGTCAATACCGCGTTTGAAAATATTTTTAATCCTTTTATTCTGAAAGAACCCAAAAAGGTAATCCAAAATCTAATTTCTCGTAAGCTCCGTGATACTGTTAGTTAAAGTTAAGTTTAAAACGGTCATTGTAGTTGCTTTTAGGGTGTCTATAAAAAATGGATATTATCATAATATAGGA